>CACRXK020002623.1:6431-41814 GCA_902702795.2 Paramuricea clavata
GGGGGGTTAGGTTGCCAAATTGCGTTTCCACTATATTATCACCATTTTGTTGCTTCAAATCTCAATTCTTTTTTCTTATCTCTTAATATCCAAACAAAGTATATCCTAAATAAGCATTCATGGTTATAATATCATTGTTACAGTTTTGCTACACAGTTATTCTGCCACCATCCAAGGGCTTGTGGGCCAGGTGCCAGTATAACAACTGAGTGACCTATTCGTTTTCGCAACTACAAATTCGTTTGTGAAATGCTGCAGGAAAGGAAAATTTATCAACTTTTACTTAAATTAACGTACTGATCAAATATATGCCTGCCAACGATAGAATCAACAGCACTGAGAGGATCATCCATTAGATAAATATCAGCGTCGTAATACACCGCCCTAAATAGAAATAAAATACCGTAAACCTACAAATATAAGCCCCCCCCCCCCGAATATAAGCTCCTCGTGCAGTATAAGCCCACCATGCGCAATGCTCAGGCCATTCCGAATATAAGCCTTCCGCGAATATAAGCCCCTCACCCGAATATAAGCCCCTCCCCCGAATATAAGCCCCTCCTCCAAATATAAGCCCCTCCATGTACAAGCCCATGGGCGTATTATTGGACAGGTATTTATTAACGCCGCGACGAAGATTCCAACAGCTCAGACGAGTGACGATAATTACATTACATGCAGTATAATTATAATACTGTATGTTAACCAACTTGTTTTATGTATAGGTTATATACTGTATGTTTATATTTCTTTCCGTTCACGGTATATGTATATATAGTTTACAGGTACAATACTAATATTATTAATGACGTCAAATGTCATCCGTATGCCCAGGGCTTATATTCGGAGGTTTATGGCAGCCATGTGAAGACAATCACTTAGCTTTAACAGAAACACAAACTATTAATCGAATTCCAGGTCTAAAAATGAATTTACCTAGCCAAGTTCACTCTAGCCCGCTGTCCTCCACTCAATGTGACCCCACGCTCACCAATGAATGTTTGGTCACCATTATGAAGATCTTTGATATCCTGGAGAATAAAAATTATCAGTACTTAATAAAGGATAGCCGAATGCTTGAAGAAAACATGTCAATGAAATTTGCCATGCAAAAGAAACACTAAATAAACATGCCTTATCTAAAGCACAGGCTTTTATCACTTTGTTGTATTTCTCTCTATTATAAGGTTGTCCAAACAAAACATTTTCTTTCAATGTTCCAGAGAAAACCCAGGCTGATTGCGAAACGTACGCAATGTTTCGGCTCATATGTATCTCCCCACTGGTCAGCGGCAGCTCATAGAGAAGGGCCATCAGCAGCGAAGACTGCAAAAACAAAAACACCATGGAAAATTAGGAAACATCAACCCACTTCATCTCAGAACAAGACTAATATCCTACAGTCCCGACCGAACAAGCAAAGTCAATAAGTTTGGCTAAAAACTAGAGCATTCTTCGAAAAACAATGTTTATAAATTAAGTCGAAAATTAAGTTGTTTACACTTTACAACATTATTTCAACATGTAAAAACGCAGGATTTTAAAAAACGATAGCAACATATTTTCAGATATTATATGTCGAAATCAGAACAGCTTTTAGTCGCGTTTCACTTTAGTTCGCCGAAAAAGCCGTTAAAAAATTGGCGTCTACTGGAATAGTAGCCGCCATATACTGTCGACAAGACGTTTAGATATATGTATGTATGTATGTATGTATGTTTGTATGTTTGTATGCAGTGGACGGTTCACTTCTCCTGCGAACATGCTCGAAAGTTTCCGAACTGTTTACGATAAATGGTTTTATCATTCATCATTAAGCATTCTTTGTTTTTGATCCAGTAGACGCCATATACAGCGCACCTCTTTTTATACATGTAAACGTTTTTTTATAGCAATAGTAACTTATATATGGAATAGTAAGTTACTTTATATAAAAACGTACCAATGTCGAATATTTATAGTCTTTTTACTAGGAAAGAGTTATTTAAGAGTTCTTCGCGGGCAGTCAAACTTTATAATAGCGGTCCATACTATGAGATCAGTGAGCAGTCCATACTGCATGTTACCGCTCAGGAACAAATCAAAATGTTGCATTTTGCAGATGGACCGCCTTGCCATATAATAATATACCTTATGAGCGATCCACAAATTCCATGAGTCTCGTTTTCGTGCATGTGACATTAGTTATAAAGCGTAACGTGCGAATCATAAAAACGAGGCTCTATAGCCAAGGTGATGTACTTTCTGGAAGAGTGTGTTACAAAATTAAACCATTTTTGGTAACAGCGATGGAAGCACACCGCACATGGAGCAATTGGACGATAAAAGACATAATATTGTGCGACAAAAATCGCTTAAAATGATACCGTACATGTACGCAACGACTTGGGCCTATTTTAGACGGGTAATTGCTAGATATAGTATACTTCAAAATAAGGTTTCCGTTTTTATATCAATTTTTAAAATAAGGCAGGGGTAGGTTAGGGTTTAGGTTAGGGTTAGGTTGGGATTAGGGTGAGGGTGATTTCTTATTTTGAAGTATACTATCTAGCGATCACCATTTTAGACGTCGAATATTCCTTGAACTTAATTCGTTAAAAGTAATGTTTCTGAATTTCGAAGATAACTAGATAGTATTATTTCTCAGATATATTGAAAAACAGATTGGCTTTTTACCTTTCCACTGCCAACTGGTCCAATTACCATAAGAAGTTCGCCCTGAAAACAGGATAAATAAGGAACATATAATATAGTTTATATACGAATATTAAAATGCAAATCAAGAAAAAACAAATACCAAACATAAATTATCGCTTACTGGTGAAACTTTAAAGCTAATTTCGGTCAAGGTTTCGTCTCGGTCCTAAAATCAAAATTTGGCGTCAAAAACAACATGCTGAGAAAACTGACGAATTGTACTTTTCGTACGTATGGCACGTACGTCGCGTACGCAAAGCAGCAAGTTGGCATGGTGGTCAATATAATTGTTTTCAATTGCTTTTCTTGTGCAAGAGGAAACTTTCGAACCGTATAGCCAGATCATCATCATCACATAGTTGGGCGTTTTCCACTAAGTCAGTTTTTTGTGCAACTTGCAATGCAATTTCGGTACACAGCAATGTTATTTATAAAGTAGTGACAGGAAAATTGTGAGCATGGCCCGTATGCTACTCCGCCGACACTTTCCTTACATAACATACTCTTGAAAAATGAAAGAAATGGGAGGAAAATGTGAGCAGGGTAAACTATATGGGCCTTGCTCATACAGAAAACTACATAGAAAATACAAGTAAAACTTGGACGTTTCTAGCACGGTTGTCTGGTGTTACTATACCATTACCCTGCCTCGTACCCAGGCGCTTTGGTTTGTTTACGTCATTAAGCGCACGCGGGACGGCACGCGAGGGAGAAAAACTATCAAATTAATCCACGCAGCCCACGCAAGTCATAGAACAACACATAGCCCCTGGGTACGAGGCAGATCACTACCTAAGCTAACTGGCACAGACCGTTCGAGCTTGCACAATGCTCATACACAATTTCCCTACTTTTTAGTTAACATGGCTCTTTTATGTAGAATAATTGCGTTGCAAGTCGCAGCAAGAAATTGCCTCGTGTGACATGGCCTTAAAATAAACAATAGTACACACCTGATAAACTATTAGCCAAATAGACGAAACGTATGGTGACTACAATGTGTAACCTGTTACTATAGCAATACCTGTTACAATACATACATGCATGCATGGTATTTCAACTGATTCGAATCTTATTTCCTTGTTTGAAGACTTTAGCTTACCTTGTCCCAGGATGCATTGATACGATTCACAATAGCCTCTCTTCGAATTTTACGTGTTTCATCCAACTCTGGCACAACACCCTCGTCCATTAACAGGAATTCCTAGAATTACACAGTCACATGGTCAATTTTTAATAAAATCTCGATACTGATCATCAAATCCGCTTAAAAGTCCTAAGAGATTGCTTAATTACCGTATTCTATACATGACAAAAGAATTGTTCATAATCTACATGCATAATCTTCAGTTATTTTGATATGCAAATTCCCTTACATTACGTTACGTTACAAGTGGATATGAAATCCTTTTTTCTCCTTCATTATAAATGAAAACGCTTCGTAAAATGGATTGTGTGTCGGCTTTGTATTAAACACCAAGCGTGGATAATTTTTAGTGTTTTCGGTAACTGTAAACATTCTTTGGTAAGTGATTATATACGTGTGACGCATGTAAGGTAATTTACATATCAAACATATACTGAAATAACTCTGAAATAACAAATTAAAGGACAAAAGACTGTTTTAAAGTTCTTTCCAATGAGACGATAAAAATTTTAGCGTTAGAGCCAGGTCATTTTTAACTAATATATGTATATAAATACTGACACATTTACCCCATGCAGTAGGCCCTTGGCTTACCCCAGGAGTGAAGCAAAAATTTCAGATGGCTCTTTTTATTATTAATATATAGACTCAACCTCGTTCAGGCTCGTTGAGAAAGCTGCACATGCCATTGTCTGCTTTACATAGCCTCTCACATTCTCGACATCCCATCAACATCAGCACAGAATGAATTTATAGCTATCATGTGGGGGAAAAGCCCTCATTAAGACTTCGCCCAGTAGTTTTAATTTAATTCTTAAAAAATGCCCTGGTTAGGGGAACTTTACTTTACTTTACTTTAGAAAAAATGCTCAGATTAGGGGCCCGCCTACCTGTATTCGTTTCATAGAAACTCCGCCCTCCTTCAAGAACATGATACTATTTGGAACAAATATCGTCATCACCACTCTTGCTGACATGAATATTCCTATGACTGTAAAGACTTTCTCAGAAGTGAGAGTATTTCCAGTTTGTACGTACGTAACGAACATAGCAAGACTCATGATTGGAATGGCGATGATGAAAATCGATGCATTTAATGCACGAAATCTGGATGTTCTTTTGATCTTGTCACTTTCCTGCCTGAAAAAATATTCATAGAGAATGCTCACTACAGGTAAATGCATGCTGCCCATAAGTGTCTGGCAAAACTAAAAGTGAGATTAAAAAACAAATTCAATGTTCAACCGCAGATTAATCATCTACTTAATACTGTATATATATATATATATATATATATATATATATATATATAATTTCTGTGAAGAATGCCCTAAACCTATCTTACTCCTCTATCTCGACAACACACTACGTAAACTAGAGGTCGTTCTTCGAGCTAAACTGGAAGATGTAAGTATGTAATGGAAATTCATTGACAAATTGGACTGTCCGTGCTATGAAAGCGGCGTATTGATAGAGATACAACTACCTGAATAATACAAGGAAGAAGAAGTTGTTGTAATGTTCACGTGGTTGTATCCCTATCAATCCGCTTTCTTGTTATTGGCACTACCTCCACTGGCACAGACTCTTCGAGAGTATGTCTGTTTATGCATGTATATCACTCGCGCAAGACTAACTTTATTTTGTACTTAGTCTCAAACTGATCTCCTTTAATTTGGTGGCCTAATGATATTACAAGACAAAACCGGAGTAACCGGGAAATTTTTTTTCCGGGCGGAAAATTATTATAATGAAAATAAGAGACCATGCACCATAATGCTTTGAATAGAGCCATACATATATATATATATATATATATATATATATATATATATATATATATATATATATATATATATATATATATATATATATATATATATATATATATATATATATATATATATATATATATATATATATTACTTAATACTGTATATATTTAGGTTGGAAACAGAGGTTACGATGTGCTGGAATTTTTTCAAAATGTTCAAAGTATTACCATATTTTCATCGAGCTTTGCACTAGGTACTGTACTGGGCTAGAGCCCTTTCCGGTTTAAGCAGGGTGCCCCTTAGACCAAAATCATTGAAGTTCGGTTACAAGTCAAGACCACTATATACACTACACTACCTTAGTTTGGTATTTGCTAAAAGGCTGCATTCTTGCCAAGATGTTACCCAATATACATAAAATAATACAAAATATACAAAATATGACAGGTCAGACGAATATCTACATTTAACATACTTTCTCACTTTGCCAACCAGTTCATTAAAGGAATCTTCCCATGTGTACATCTTTATAATCCTCATAGCACAGATCACTTCGTTCATGATTCCAATCCTCTGATCTGTAAACGCCGCACTTTTCAACCTAGAACATAGATCATTCTCTTACTCAACTCTCTGGTGTATTTGTGCAGAAAAAATAGGGTGGGTGGGAGGGAAGGAGGGAGGGATATTTTTTCTTTGTTCCCTTCCCCACAAAGATTTCACCATGTTCCCTTGTGTTTCCCAAGCTTATACATGTTCCCTTGTTCCCTGTGATTTTCGGCTTCGTTACCTTGTTCCCATTGCAAAAATATGCCTTGCTCCCTTATTCCCCAGAAACCCATTGTTCCCCCAGAAACCCTCCATCGTGAATTTTCACTGTACAAGTCGTCAATTGTTTTACAAAATTAAGACGATAGAACAGCCCAGTCTGAACACAACTCGCAAATTCTAGCGACAAACTGCCTCAATTTGGATCCCGTGAATGTAAATAACTATATAGGCTTCGATCACTGATCCATATACGCAGATCGCCCACAAGGCTGATAAATAAGGTGCAATATACCCAGTAACTTCTTAATACTTACTTTAACGAAGCAAAGAACCGTCCAATCCAGGCTTGAAAAGGCACGAGCAGCAAAAGTAGTACCAGTCCAGGTAAAAAGGATATTCCCATTTCTCTCCAGCACAAGTATGACGTTGCACCAATTAGGAATGGAGCAACAATCAAATATAGAAGAAAAAATGCGACCTAACAATTAAAAAAAATATTCCTAATTCAATTAGTCGATGGTTGGGATAAAAACCTTTCCAACAAATAGCTGAACACGGAATAATGACGACATATAAGTATGGAGTGTTGTGTTCGTTGAAGGGTCCAATTTGTTTGCTCGTTCGCTCGTTCGTTTAATTGTTTGTTCGTACTTACTTGATCTAACTTCTGCACGTCATTTGTAATTAGGTTCACAATCTTTCCCGTAGTAGTTTCACCAAGTGAAGAATGACTCATTTTCAATGCCTACAGAATGTCATGTTAAAATAGAATGCCGAAAATTGAATTAGGATAAAAGAAATAAAAACCCTGGCTTGCGATGTTGGGGAGCTAAATCCAACCTCTCCAAATTATCTCGGATTAAATACGAGAGAACAAGCGCCTACAAAATCTTATTCTAAAACCCCAACTATACTTATAAGTATAGCAAATTGTTTTTTTAGTTGATGTGAGTCAAATTGCATGGTTAGGTTTTCCTGTTTGATCAGTTTACCGTCTTGGTATATATGAGGGTGTTGATGGGGTATATCGCGAGTCGTGATTCATTCAATTTCGGTTACCGTCAGTCGTGAAAACACTAAAAATTTACCGTGAAGCGTAAGGAAAAAGTACTGTTTATCGTTTCAGAACACTTTTCAAAGATTTACCGTTAAAATACCAAAATGTTACGGTATTGTTACCGTTAAAATACCAAAATGTTTACTGTTTACTGATTTTCAGCCGCCCCCATCTAGACCCTCATATACCAATTGGTTTAATTTTACCCAAATCCGTTGTAGGTCGTTGAAGATACTTTAGTTATAAGGCTTTTGGGTATTTACACTGCATGCCGGCCCCGCTTATGCTTACAGGAGGAGGCTACTACAACCAAGCTAGCTCAAGGGAGTGTTGAATTCATTATTTCAAAATATTACGTACAATACTGCACAGAACTAACACCAGGGGCACCGGAAGCAATGTGAAGCGGCGGGGGCAGCCATTTCAAAAGGGCACTTGCTTCTCAATCATCGTTTTTCTGGGCGGCAATATTTGTTAAAAATTTACTGTAGTATGGATACTCGATTACTTGTGACTATTATGGGTCGGCAAACTTCGACATTAATTTTGAACAATTTTATTCGTTGCACCATGCTAAGGACGCAAAATAAAATCAGTAAACGGATGTATATTGCCTGATTTAGCATTAATTTTACAACAATTGGTTAAAAATGAAGCAAAGTTTGCTTAAAAACATGCATTGGTTAAAAATAGTTATAAATTTCAATTCCTGTGAATAACGCACGAATTTCGAAGTGCAGCCGGTAGAAAGGGCAACCTGTTGCCCCCGTGCTGCCCCCGCACTGTTTGGGTTACAGGGGCAGTTGCCGCCGCTGCCCCCGCACTGTTTGGGCAACAGAGGCAGTTGCCCCCGCTGCCCCCGTGGCTCCAGCGCCCCTGACTAACACCGCGGTTGTTGTTGATCGCATTTAAATAGCGGCAAGGATTAGGTTCGGTAGCGATGGTCGATAGGTTCTTCTACATATTAGACACGGTTAGGCCAGTTTACGAAGCCAAACTCTCATCAAGGCTCTAATCAAAATCTGATCGGCTCAAACTTGAATCGATGGGACTTCAAATCTCGTCAATTGTCATCAGCTCTCATTGACCGAGGCTTAATGCAATACGTGCAGCGGCGTCTGAATCGAGCCTTATTTCTAAGCGGCACTGTAGCGTTATAACATTACACTTCGGAAAACAGTAGCAAAATCTTACCTTGCGGTAAATGAGAGCAGATGTAGCAATTCTCAAATGCATGCCAGCTCTCATCACTCCAAGAAACATAGGATGATGTACAATAGCTTCACCAAGCGCACATGCTATCACAATTCCAGCGTAAAGATAAGCTTTCCATTTCTCTTCATTAGAACCAACCGTGAAATAAGCCACCAATTTCCCAATGTATATAGGTTGAACGAGACGAAAACCTTCCTAAAGTTTGTTGAAAATGAAAATTTGATCATGTCGATCATTATAAAACTTCGAGTTATTCATATGGCATGATATGGTATGGCTTGTCATGGTATGGTATGTTATGACATGACATGGTATGGTACGGTATGGTATGGTATGGTATGTTATGTTATGGTATGCATGATAAAGTGGTAAGTAATGGTATGTATAACGGTATACTGTACAGCATGGAATGTTATGGAATGACATGACGTGGCAGGGCAAGAGAAGGTATGTATGGTGTATGGTTCTAAGGCATGTTCAATGGAACGATCGTCTGTGTTGGATTAAGTTAGGCTTATATGTAAATACACTAATTATGGTAGGTTTATCGCCAAAATTTGCATATTGTTCATGCCAACCAAGCCAAGAAGCATTTAGCGTACCTTCAAAAACATGTAAATGAGATTTGACAAATAACTGAAGCCAAGGAATTTTGCGAACGGAGTAAAGAGTGTAGGCTTTTCTTTCGTCATTTTCTCTTTGTTCCAGTGACTGCAAATGAACATTAAGACAATGGTAAAGATTTAGTGAAAGCGGAAAAGCTCTTCAGAAGTAATAGAAAAAAATTTAAGTTTGGTTACATTATTATATATGCACAATGTATACTTGGTTACATGTATATATGGATTACTTGGAATGTTATTTATCGCAATATAAATGATCTACCATGCCACAAGGGCGCAGAGAGGATGCGCGGGGCCAGAAGAAAAACTTTCCCTGGTAAGATCCTAAGACGTCATAAAACTTTCTAGGGAACCCTATAACAGCGTAATTGCAAAGCGGGAGGGGCCGAATTTTACAATGTATTACGCTTGATTGCTTATTATCCGGTACTGACGCAGCTAGGATTCATATTCTCGGTTTAGCAATCCTGTGTCAAGAAATTTTAAGAGCTTCGTGTCTTTCGGGGGCCCTTTCGAGCTAGAGGGTTCGTAGCCTGCATGGCAGGCGGTCCCTAGAGGGTTCGGGAAAAATCCCCCCTCTCGGCAGGCCTGCCTGCCACTAGGACATAACGATAACACTAGATGGTGGGCTCGCGAGAACATTAACGACATTAGTTTTTCGTTCTTACTCAACAATGTTGCTGGTTACTAGTCCCAAATTTGTATCAAAATATTGAAAAAACCCATTGGTAAGTACCTTAACAGGAAGTTTGACCCACGTTTCTATAAAATGATGACACTAAACACTTACCTTTCTAATTCATCTGCAAGTCCCTGGGTAGCATCTTCCGGCAGCACATCATAAATATCAGAGTCTTCAAGCTCACCTTTGTTGCCTTTCTTGAAGAGATTATTTAACCATCTGAAACAGTTTACGTAAAACTTTTATAAATTGAAAAAATGAAACAAACTAGAATGAAAGCCGTATCCATCAGTTCATATTCGTAGTCGACTAATGTATGTCAACAATCGATTATTAATCAATTAAGCGTACTAAATAAATGAACATCTTTTCACAGTCACTTGTATTTAAATTTGATAATGAATGCAATATATATACAATGGAACAAATTAATATTAATGCCTGGCTGAAATAAATTAGAATTAGAGCTTTGATAATGGTTCACATTCGTGATCGATGAGTCACAGAAATTATTATCACAGATATTTGCTGAGGAAGAAACATTTCAGTGACATTTCATTAAGAAACATTTCATTATCAATATGTGCCCTCTGTAGATATACTAAAATATACACATCTATCATCAATAAAATAAATCAAGAAACATTGTGATACCAACCTTAAGGCACTTCTCTTCGCTGTTCTTATTTTGTTCCTGGGATCCTGTACAAAGCCGTGAAGCACCTAGGACGGTGACGTCACATTCAGGTTCCACGTGCTAACATGCTTCAGAACGGAAGATCTCGTTGTCCAAGATCCCCAGGAACAAAATACGAACAGCGAATACCTAGACTTAACTGGGCTGTTCCTAGGTATCGTTTGAGAAATGAAGATACTGTAGGCATAGTGGGCATTGGGATAGATAGTGGAATAAGAATCAGGAGGATGAGAGTGCAGGAGAGTTGGCAGTCACGCGATTCGGTCAGCTGTTCTTAATGTTTTCTCAGCATTATCATGTATTCTATTTAAGTTAAAACATAGTTGGAACACTCATCAAACCTTTCTTTTCAGTTGTTAATCTAGAGCTTGAAATGCCCCGTAACAATGGGCGATGATTGCCAACTCTTATCAACTCTCATCATTGTTTGACCGAGGCTTAAGAATGCAGTAGAAAACGATGAGAAACTGAACAGATAATGAAACGGGCTACCATAACCTTCAAGAACAGTATGGATATAACAGCATGAAGAATGTACAGCAGTCATAGAATGTGGATAACCGGAATAACAGAATAAAATGTAGACTCGCCATATTACATGCCAAATACAATGGGATGCAAGATGGAATACGGATTTAAACAGAAAGAATTCGAAATACAACGGAGACAAACAACATGGAGTTTAAATGGAATGGAACATTTAATTTTAGATACGTATCAGACACAATAAAACGCAGGCCGAAGACTGTAGTGAAACTCTCGCACCGCAAAAATTAGATCAATTATTTATAGTTTACTAAGTATCAAATCATTTGCATTTGGTAAAATCGAACTTACGAGTTACGGATGTGCATTCGCTACGCTATAGTTATATATTATGCTAGTTGCAAAATTCAAGAAGGGTAACCTTAATTTACAATAACCTTTTCTGTCCTGAGCTATTGCTGGCACCCATTATATTGTCATTTTTTATTATATCAGACATTACAACAGCAGGAATCCTTTGTTTCCTGCTGCTGTGAATGATTGCTTGAAAGAAGTATAATTTACTCATAAAATGCCAACGCCGTGACATTAAATGGATTAACAAAATTAAGCCAAGTCGTCTATGACGTCACGACTATCAATCGAGGGAATTAAACAAAAGAATGTTTCAATGAGCAATGCATTCCAACGTGATTTATAAAGCTCTGACTTGTGCAATTGTTTTAGCCGATTCTAACAATTGCACGAGCTTTATAAATACCTTACCAGTTGTAGTATTATTGTTCTGTGAACAATGAATGGCTAAGCAGAGCACGGTATTATGTAGTGCCTGCGAGCAAAATGCATGCATGAGTTTAGAATGTGCCTGCAAAAATGTTTTGTTAGTGCTGTTCGAGGGGCATTTCACTCCAAAAATCCCGTACACTTCGTCAAAAAATCCGGAAAAAATCCGAACAAATCCGGAAAATCCAGCAGATTTTCTCTTCAAAAATCCGCTAAAAATCCGGGAAAAATCCGCTAAAAAATCCGCGGATTTTTAAAAATCCGAAAATCCCGTACGCTTCGTCAAAAAATCCGGAAAAAATCGGAACAAATCCGGAAAATCCACACAATTCCGGAAAATCCAACAGATTTTCTCTTCAAAAATCCGGGAAAAATCCGCTAAAAAATCCGCGGATTTTTAAAAATCCGAAAATCCCGTACGCTTTTTTGGAGTGAAATGCCCCTCGGTGCTGTTAACATAATTAAAATGTTAAGCTATATGTCATGACCATAATGACAGTAAAATCGCCTAACGTTGGCCAGAGTGGAAAAAAATACATGTGCATGTCGCCATAGAACAAGTAAGAAACTTCTCTAAATACATCACATATACCTTTTACTTTTTAGACCGGACGTATCGGAATAAAATCCAATAAATAGTACGCAAATTCTCACGGTCCCATGCACTTGTGACTTGGTCAAAGGGGAATTCGTACTATACAAGATTATTTCCATATCATTATAGTCGCAATTATCGCAGTTGCTCGCGTTCAGGTCTAAAATTCCATCTCACTAATGACTGGTTCACACTGGTCGTAAGAATCGGGGATTTCCATTGTCTGTGGTCATTGGTGTGGAAATGCTTTGTCTGTCGGAAAAGAATACAATAGATCGCCGATGAATTACGACCAGTGTGAACCGGGCTTAAAGCCTGATTCTCATATGTCGCCGACGTCGGCGATGCCCATTGTCGTTGATCATTGATGAGTAAAATCTTTTGTCTATGTTCTTCTTCACTGATCTCAAACAATGAAATCGCCGACGTCGGCGACTTGTGAGAATCAGGCTTAAATCGCACAAATTTCAGTTTTTAATTCATCCGATCTGGTGCATGTTTTGGCTTTGCATTTGGCCCTTACTGCCTTAGCACGATTTTGTCCGGATAAAATCAAAGACCTGCATGCACTGGCCACTGTTTGAACTTGCGTGATTTGCATTGTTCAAATTTATACAGATTACAGTATATACGAGAGGGCGTTGTAAACTCTATTGTTATAGAATATAAGCGTATAGCTAGTCTTAAAGCCATTTTCCATGGCACTTTACCTGCACAGAACAAGCTGCAGGTTTTCTGAAATATTCAGCGTTGTTCGCGATTTTTTGTTCCGTTTCTGAGGAATGAATAGAATATTGGTTCGGCCAAATTTAATTAAGTTTCCAATGCAGGTGTTTGTCCAAAGAAGCTAAAAGACTAAATTTGTTAACTCGAATTCGAAGTAACGATAACACACATGAAATGTTGGAGATGAGAAAGAAGACTGTGTTAATTCAAGTTCCGGTTTCAAATTTGCATGCATGCATGTACTTGTTGTTTTTGCAAATTTCTGAAAACGGTTTTCGTAATTTCAACTATTTTACTGTTGTTACTGCTGTAGCTTAGGGTACGTACTGTATGCTTCTTGGCACACAAGAGACGAGAGTGAGCAAAATTACTTGATCAAAACGCTGTTTCTCCTTGGGAAAGTCGCACAGCAAAACTGCAAAAGTACCAATGACGTTCATTTAGGCTTTACTACATTAATTATTGCCATTAGTTTATGTTTACAGAAATAGCAAACATGCCGAGTTTAATTTGGTTTCGGCAGGATAAAAAGATCTCGTGAATGTCCTCCTGAGTTCTAAAGAAATTTTAACAACAGCTTCTGTGACCTTATTGTAATTCCTTTTGCAACAATTTACAATAAAAAGTAACAAATTCTCATGCAGTTTCGAAAATGCAAAAAATCGAACCAAAACGGCAGACTTTTCCATGTTGAATTGTTTTAAGATCAAGTGGCGTAGCACAGATTGTATGCAATTATAAACATTGAAGTATGCACACAAAGAAATATTAATTAATAAACAGAGCAGGTCTTACCCGTGCTTTCTGCCAAGCCGCAATAGGATTAAAACATTTACAGATACAAATTAAGCGTGTTTACACCTTAATAATTCAGGATAAAGCCAGTTGTCAATGGAAGACTCTGGTAAAAGAATTACTATCAAACATTTATACCGCCGGTAGCTAGTAATGTCCTCCCCCGCTGAAGTTACAGCATGACAAAGCACTTGACAAAATAAAATATTTGCCAAAATCATTGGCCTTAATTATAAATCCCAAACAAATACTCATCGTTGAATAGCCCTCATCGTTGTTCTTAATCTTTACGTTTGTAACAAGAGCAGTTACAAATCAATCAATCAAATTCGGAACAGTTATTTTTACCATGCGTTTTTCGCGTTGTTGCTTTGTTGTTACAGCCGTATTAAGCGATATGACAATAGCGAAGTCCAATAGACAATCACACTAAGTAATATTGTCGGGCAATTATTTATATTAACTATCAAGCCTATAATAAGATAAATCATATAGTTTATTCATAGTATTGGATAGTATTCTGATGATCCGGAAGCCCTTGGGATGTTTTGTACACTGAATCATTAAAGATAATGTAAATACGAAGAGAAAATTCCATAGCGTATGCTGGATATACCGCTACATAATAATATGCCGTAACAAATCAGTGATACGTGCATGATAATTATAAATACGGATTGTGTACTGATGATACAAGAATACGGAAAGAATTTGCGCATTAAAAAATACCAATCAATACACTCAGTGTTCAGTCCAATATACAACAGATGTTCATTGAGAAAGAGACATATACTTACCCTTGTGTTAGTTGCCGTGATATTACGTTGGCAATGCGAGCTGGGTTGTTCAAAGGTTGCGAACTATCTTGCTGCTCCATCAGCGACCGCGGTACGTGGGATGTCAGAAAACTCATGGGATAAAAGAGAAAAAAACATATGCAATTAGAATCGAGTCTCTTAGCAAACACGACAAATTGCAGACAAATATTATCTCCTTGGCTTTCATGGCTATCAGTTTACTGCTCGTTAGAGTTAGGGGTCCACAACCACCGGAAAATCATCCCACAATACGAATTTTATACCCGGATTTCTTTTACCAAGCTAGTGGAAGATTCTAAGCAGAATTGGAAATGTAGGTCTGCGAGCTAGCCTCCGTAACGCAGATGGTGATTCGAATTTCGCTCCCCACGGACCGCAAACCTGGGGAGGCATGTCCCATGGGGGTCTTGCCCCCCCCCCCCCAATTTTCGCTGAAAGTGAATATCGAGTGAGTAGCAGGCTACCCCAAGTCTGCGCAAAATTAAAGTGTGCAAACGTTTGAACTGTGTCACAATAGAGCTAGAGGTTCAGATTTGACTCCACTACGACTACCTCTCACTGACTTAGTACGCATCTGATTGGTTAATCGGACATATCGTACGCATCTGATTGGTTAATGGTCCCTTAATGGTAGTGACAGTGAAAGTCAAATCTGAACAGCTCTCTAAGAAATTTTTGGGGACGTGGATAAGGTTTATTTCCGGCAACGATTAATAACAAGATGAAAGGAGGAAAACAGTGGGAGTCAAGAAATCTGGCGATGCGGGACTGGAAAATCGAAGGGAAACGTATGAGATGTTTAGAGACTATCCAACCTCGTTCCCAGGAAAACGAGGATGGAGACTTTTTGTACAAATATTTTGCAAATACTTTTTAGAAGAAATTTTCACCATTGTCAGCATTAGTAAACGGCGTGCATTTTAAGTCCATAAAGGACAATTCTTCTTTTTAAAGTTAAAATTTCTCTGTTACATAGTCAATTTCGATCTCGTACGCAGAGCCTGTCCAATAGAATATTTGACTCTGTGTACGAGATTGGGACTGATACGCGCAAATTAATGAGTACGTTGTGCTCTCCAGGCATGATATTTTTACGCAGTTTGAAATTCACCATACAGCTAAACGATTGATAGAATGGAAAGCATATGAAAGCTGGAAATTCAATCCTCGATTATTAATATTATTGCGGATTAGTATATTGTTGCAAATAATTAAATTTCAACACTACAGCATAACTCCAAAGAACTTTCCAGGATAAGATTATTCAATCCGCAAAAATATAGGACAGCTTACTCGACATAGATTTTTAACCGGCGTAGCCCCCTCCCCGTTCCACTATGTACGCCTAAAAATCATATCACACAAAACGACTGGATATGTCATATATAATGTTTTTCTGTGCTGGTGTTGTGTACTCAGGTGAATATTCCAAAGGTCGTAGGCTCGATTCCCACCGTGCCCGGGCATATTTTCCAAGCTCGCCCCGTGTGGATATACACTCACGTGACGGTAACATCACAAATGTCATATTTAGCCACAGGCGGCCCAATCTCGCAAGGGTCAGTATAGTCTGTATAGACTTATAGTATAAATGTATATTATATTAATGTATATTATAGTAAAAATATGTCGTAAAATATAAATTTTAAAATGAAATTGATTTGCCTATTTGATAGTGTGTGTTCTCCTTTTATTCCTCCTTTGTTGGACTAATATTTTCCAAGACTTTGTACTCGATGTTACTAGTATACATGAAACATGATAAAGGCTAACGATTCCCGATCGTCGATACGACGGCACGGCACTTCGAATCGAAAATTCTCACACTCAAATCGCTTTATTCTCCAAAAAAATTCGCCAGCATGTAGAACAGATGCCGTTCTTCGAAACTACGGGGATACTTCGGCGAGATGTACAAGTTTTGGACCGTATTTTAACAATGGAAATCAAAACCCATTTTATATTGAACTTGCCCAGGCCGAAAATTACTACGGCGAACGTCTGCGCAACCAGGCCTCCTTTACCGTTGGGATTTACAGGGGGGGGGGAGGATGCCACTAATATATAAACGATCATATTTCGAATTAAAGTATCATATTCTACCATGCTTTCCAACAAAGAGCCGCTGTATATTTCTTCTTCCTTAAATTCCTACAATCTACGTTGTTTAGTTTTCTTTTCTTCGACAACATCTCGAGTTTTATACAGTATCCGATCGAAGGATTTTTTATTTTGAATATCAAATTCAAATAATGTAAACAAGTCGCTATCACGGTTGCGATTGGTTGGCTGTTACCGGAAATATCTGCTCCCCCCCCCCTGTAAATCCCAACGGTAAAGGAGGCCTGGTTGCGCAGACGTTCGCCGTAGTAATTTTCGGCCTGGGCAAGTTCAATATAAAATGGGTTTTGATTTCCATTGTTAAAATATGGTCCAAAACTTGTACATCTCGCCGAAGTATCTCCGTAGTTTTGAAGAACGGCATCTGTTCTACATGCTGGCGAATTTTTTTGGAGAATAAAGCGATTTGAGTGTGAGAATTTTCGATTCGAAGTGCCGTGCCGTCGTATCGACGATCGGGAATCGTTAGCCTTTATCATGTTTCATGTATACTAGTAACATCGAGTACAAAGTCTTGGGAAATATTAGTCCAACAAAAGAGGAATAAAAAGAGAACACACACTATCAAATAGGCAAGTCAATTTCATTTTAAAATTTATATTTTACGACATATTTTTACTATAATATACATTAATATAATATACATTTATACTATAAAGGCCCGCTCACACTACACAACGATAACGATACGATAAATTGTAAACACGCGATAATTGGCAAAAAAAATTGTGTTAGAGGCCAGAATAAAACGAAAATTGTAAAATTATCGTTTGACGATAACGATAACGATTTTAAAATCGCTCAGGTGAGCGATTTTTTTTTCAGTCTGACGATAACGATAATTTTTTGACCAATCAGCGCGCGTATACAAGTTATCGTATCGTTATCGTTGTGTAGTGTGACCTGGGCTTAAGTCTATACAGACTATACTGACCCTTGCGAGATTGGGCCGCCTGTGATTTAGCTAGACATTTCAAACTGATATAAATAAGGAGAGGATGCCATTCTAAAACATGACAACTATTGATATAGGAGACATAGGATAGATATTGTATCGGTTCATTGTATGGACTGCTTCTTCTCATTTCCTTTATTTCTTATCAGGCGAATGGTAGCTAGGGCCTTCTTGTGTATCGTGGTCATGCAGCTTGGTCTCTTGCATCATTCTCCATATATATCTAATTTCTACCATACTCTTCCTAATTTCATTACTCCATCTTTTCTCTTGTCTTCCACTGGATCCTTTTTCTATTACAATTAGCTTATTTTGTAATACTCAATTGCAATCAAATGTCCAATCCATTTAATTCTTTAATGCGTTTTCTACTTGTTGTCTATGTCTTCTGACCACCTGCTAATTTGTAAGATGTTCTCGGATTGATATTCACTTATAAACACCGTAACATTCTCATCCTGGTCATCTGTGACAGCTTTTCTACATAGGGTTTACATTTCTTCTCCATTTAGCATCACTGGCCTAATGGTATAAGTTTCAATCTCCTGATCAGTTTAGCACGTGTGTAGTAACACTGCACACTTCCATTCATTTGTTCTATTCTTTACCAATGCCAGTACATGATATCTCCTTCTCTTCTGACCACAAACTTTCCCAAGTATTTAAACGTCACAACCATAGTTGCTTAAGCCGCGTTTCGTGTATGCCATCAACTGTATTGAAATTTCTCTCTCTTTGCTTGTCTTCATTAGTTCCGTATTATACGTGCATTCATCAACAGTCCACCGACTCATAAAATGCCAATAATCGTATCTGTACCATTTTTTCCTATCAGTTTAAATTATTAAATAATTTGAATTGAGCAGATCCCATATGTTTTTGCCCTTTTTAACGAGTGGTGAGCAAATCAACAGCCATATTGACCAGCAGAAGGCCTAATGCAATTTAGTATTTTTGCACAAGTGAATATAACAAATCCTATACAAGTTGATTGGTCAAATTTGACGTATTAAGCTGTTAATATAGTTACCTACAGGTGAATATAACAAAACCGAAATTTGCAAAATGGCGGCTAGCCGTTTTCAGGTGGAAGTTACTGATAAAGGAATAAGCGAAAGTAGAATAAATTCAGTCCCAAAAAACACAACCTCGACTTCGTCATGGTGAATATTTAACAATTATTCGTCGAAGGCGAAGTGATTACCGGTGAATATTCACCGAGACGAAGTCGAGGTGAATATTTACCGTAATCACTGAGCCTGAGGCGAATAATTGTTTTAGTATAAATTTTTAATGAATAAAACAAAGTATAATCCAAGTTATCCAACTATTATTTTAATTAAAATTCAGAAACAAAACTGTTTTCGACCGGTTTACGGTTACTGTCAGTTTTAGTGTTGTATAGTCAGGTTTCGCACGCTTTCAAAATGGTCTCCTGTGCGACTTTATTACTTTATTAATACAAAGTCGTTTTTCTCGATTTCTGCTTAGAGTATAAACACAATGATGGAATGACTTTTTCACCAGACTTAGAATTAAATAATAGTTTCTGTTTAACATTGATTTGTTCAGGAAATGGCTGAGAAATTTGGTAAAATGAAATGTAAAACTATATCGTTCGAAATATAAAAGTTTTAATTCACTTTTCACTTTACAAGTCTCAAAAACACAATAGTACAATACAGCGTCAAGACACCATACAGCACAATGAAAACACGACATATATCAAAAGAAATAGTATCGTACAAATTGAGATATTTAGTATAGGATACAAAACAAAATTGTTTTAAAAAGAATATCACGGCTTTTCCCAATAGTCGGGATAGTTTTTGCTATTTGTTTGAAGCGAATGTTTCGGAGTTTTAAATAAGTTTTAAATTGTCCGTGAATATGTTTGACACAGTAAAATAATAAAGAAATCCTACCCTAAATACAACATTTTGTGCTTTTTTCCTTTTTCTGGGACGATTTTTTCAAAATTTTGTCGATTTTGAAACCAAATTTGCAGATTCATTCTTTTTGAAAAGCATTATTTACTAGTCTGCTAGTAAATAATGCGTCAGATTTACTAGTGAACTAGCCAATCAGAACGCGCGAAAGCTCATTTGATATGCAAAATTTATACTAATCCCCGATAATCACCTCGCCTTCAGTCTACGAATAATTGTTAAATATTAGAGGGCTAGCTGGATACCAAATGTCCAAATCCTACATCGAAAGAGTATGTGTCACGGTACAATGTATACTTATATATGTATTTTCAATGTCTTCTCTTGCGATTGTCTTACCAGCGTATTCAGCGCAATGATCATCCATTTTTTTGTTTTTCTTTTATGGTTCCCAAAATCAAATCAATCACTTGACGTCCAATGCATCCAACCGCCGCAATTAATTTATATAGCAGCTTCTTCTTTCTTCTTATATATATACATGCAGTTTGATTGATTTTTTATTGACATCTTTATATAAAACACGAGATCCATTTCACAAGTTAAAATACGTACTCCTCAATGGAGACGTGTACCTATGCTGGTAAACTAATTTCTAATAAATAAATATCAAAATATTCACAAACGTTACAGAATACACATGCAAAGAAACTAATATACTACAATTATTAAGAAATTTTAGATTTAAACTGAACGAGAGATTGAGCTCTAATAATAATCAGTAATAAACGAACAGGAATGTTATCAAGACCACTAGCCTTAGAGCTCGATAATTTATAAATTAATCCACATATTTGGGATGGGGTAACTTCATGTAATTCAAAAACTTCATTATACACTGTGGAATATTATAAGAAACCGCACCAGTTGTTGGAATTTGCGCTGCTAACTACTGGCTCAGTAATTTCGGTTCCATCTTGCAAAATTTTTGGTATCAACTAGTTGAATTTTTACTGAGATTTAGAAAGTAGACTGTTGATACCATGTTCCAAGTTTCCCGCTTAATCCGGCAACGTTGTTTTGGAACAAAGAGCGGTTATAATATTGATTTTTGCTATCTCTAATTTTGCATTTAATTAAGTTCTTAACAGTTTTAAAGTTGTCCAAATCGTTTTCATTATCAGTATAAACTGCTTTTCACTTGTCGATCTCTTTCCCATATTAATTTCTTGATTTCAACAGAGAGCCATGCATGGGGCACGAGTTTTCCTTATTATTCTTTGTTTCACTGGAGCATGCATGCTTATCAGCAACTTCAAGAAACACTAGCTTTTTCCATACCATATGGTATTCAATTTTATATCTAAAATTACCTGTAGTTTATCAAAGAGATCCATGCAAGAGTTAGGAGGTCTGTATACCACGTTGAGATTAGGAAGGGTTTGACTCTAGGTTTGCTGATCTCGAAAGACAGGAACTCATGAATTGGGCTTTGTCATGCATGGAAATCGTTCTGATATTAAAACTAGTTCAATTACGGATATACATAGCTACGCCGCCTCCGTATCGTGATCGACCGTTCCTGACTAAAGACTAAAGTATATTTATCAATTGATATTTCAGAATTAACTTAAAGCTGATCTATTATGCATTAGTCTATCCATATCTCACTTACGGTAATTTAATTTGGGGAAATGCCTATAAATCTCACATTCAAAAACTAGTGAATATCCAAAAGAAGACAATCCGATTAATGACATTCAAATCGTATATTGACCACACTGAACCAATTTTTAATGATTTGAAAATACTAAACTTGTACAAATTAAATGAATATTTGACAAGTTTGTTTATGTTCCGATATTTTCATTTGCGAAATCTTCCCGAGATTTTTAATTTATTAATTATTTTTTGAGTAACAAAGATATCCATAATTATAACACAAGAAACGCATCATTGCTACACAAAAAATGTAATAGAACAAATTATGAAAAACACACACTTGCTAATAAAGGAATCGATGTGTAGAAAATGATCTATAAAGAAACGATCTATAAAATCTATAAAGAAATTAGATCTTTTCCAATATTCAAGTCGACAATCAAAAAATATTTTCTTCATCGATCCTGATAAAAATAATAATAGAACTCTCCACTCAAAGTAAAATTAAAACTAAAATTGTTGTAATATAGTTTATTTTATCTAACAGTTTCCTCGTTTCATATATATATATATATATATATATATATATATATATATATATATATATATATATATATATATATATATATATATATATATATATATATATATATATATATATATATATATATATATATATCACTACTTTCTCTGAAAACGTTTGAACTTGTATCCTTTATTATTAAAAGGTAACTATATTTTAATCTAATCTAAAGTTGTAACTAGGGACCTTAAATAAAAGCCTTATGGTTTCTAGAAGGTTCCTAGCCCTATGTAAATAGTTTCTATTTTACGATTTATTTGTATATATATATATATATTAATGTAATTTGGGCGAATATATAAAAAAAATAAAATTACTAATTGTTTAATCCAGGCGAGTTTAGACTCCGGCACTAGTATATCTAAATATTGATTTTGCAATTTTGCATGTTTAATCTTAGTGATCATCGATATGCTTTGGTAAACTTGCAGTGTTTAGAATAGCAATTTTGAAGCCGGTATGGGTTGAAATCAGTTTGTTTATGCGTATTAAGATTGTGTTTACTAACATTAGAAACGTTTTGATTAGACATATCCGCCGCTACTAATCAATGACAATGGTTAATAATATAAGAAGAAATTGATGATGGCAGTACCTTTCTTGTTCAAGTGTAGCCCTCTTGAATTCAGACAGGTTGCGTTAATGGATTTGTGGTTAACCGCATATATTTTGGTCGCAATTTATTTTGGTCGCGTAGATTTGACTTGTCAGTTCGAGGTAAAATTTCTGATATAGGCGGTAATGTTTGTTTGAGGGGAGTCCTGTTTAATCTGGATTCCCAAATTGATAATTCCCTGTGCTACAGTATTTGATCTGGCGAGGTATTTTTGTTTAAATCGTTTGTTCCAACATGAAAAATTATGTTTGAAGGTTGTTTTCAAATTACAGATTTCAAATCAAATCTTCCCTGTCAGAACAGTTTGTTCCTCCAAAACCTTTAACAACAACATGATTATTGCAATCTGAGCCGGAGACGCCAACTTTGAATATTTTTAATAATCGAGTCTCCGATTACGGCAGTGCTTTATTCGTGGGTAATTGACTTTTATCGCTACATCGAGCATCTGCAGAATAGTTTGCATTGACGGTTGCTTCTCATCCTGATTTATTTCGTTATCTTTCTGAGTAGACTTAGATTTTTTATTCTTTATTGGGCGCTCTTGGTTATCAGCATTAAACTGGTTATCGCCGGGAATGAGAATAAATTCATCAGCTGTATCATTTGTGTGTGTTTTGTTTTCAACTACAATATAGGCAGCTCTTGTTGTTTAAAGTAAGCTTCATGAGCTTGATGAAAATCAGAATACAAGATCTTGAAGGTCGTAGTTAAGCTGGCTTTTTCGTTCTCGTGGTTTTTAACTTTCGTACTCAAATCAGATAAAGCAAATTTCGCCGTATTTAAGCTATTCTTTAAGACTTCGTTTTCTTCTTCAAGACTTGGCATGCGTTCTCTCTTCTTAATGAATTCATACATTCAGCGTCATTGACATTGTCTAAGCAGTATCATACTATTCAAACAGATTTATCCAGAAACTTTGACTCCAGGATATTAAGTAATTGATTCTCGATGCTAGCAAATTTATCTTCGTAGGTCTTATCGTCCTTACTACATACTAATAACATACAGCACGCACTGTTTGATTTTCAGTACAGGCAGAACTGAGATCGACACTCAATTTATCTTTACCGTCATTGATCGGCGAAGCCTGACGAATTGCAGCATTGTTGTTTTGTTTTTCTTCAGCTTTATTACATACTGATGTTAGTGTCTGAGTTAGTTCGCTTCAGTCGAACTTCCAGAAACAGTGAAAATGGCATGGTAAACCAACAAATGGTTGTTGGTCTGACCATGCCATTTTAGAACTAGTGTATCACTAGTAAATGCTTTAACTTCACCACCAGGTGATGATCATTTCCCCGTAAGTTTTAAATGGCTTAAAACAAAATCCTTTAAATCAGATATTGTGCTGTCCCAGTTTTGGAGTTTTCAACTCCAGCAAATTGTCAACCAGGGTCCCCAACTACAACGGAAGAGCACGCCTGAACCACCTCCACCCCCTTTCGGGAAGTGAAGGATTTGATAGTAAAGAGTCGTCATGATCAACTACCATTACTGATAATCTCATTGAACTTTCCGGCGAAAAGCATTTTCAACTGCCCTTTCAAGAGAAAAGTGGCTCGAACTAGCCCAATCATATCTCACCATAAAGGATACTGACTCCTTTTTGATAGCCCCTAAATTAGAGGCTGGCATGAAGGAAGCTTTGCGTAAACATCATGGCCATTTGAAAACCAAAGATGTTTTGGCCTTCGATGAAGGTTTGGCAGATCAACAGCCCCCTTTGTTATGGTGGCCCGCACTTTGTTAGCGGCCCTAATAGGCTTGGATGGTCCTGGAGATGAGGAAGATGGCCCAGACCCTGTCTCTATCAAGAACTACCTTGATGATGCACTGGTTATGTTGAGGAATGCACATCTAAACAATTGGCGCCAGAGACGTTTAATGAATTTCTCACCGACATTGGAAAACGTACTCTAAAGGAAGGGATTCCAACCGACAAGCATCTGTTCCCAGATAAATTCCATGTGTAGATCAAGGATAAGCATGACCACTCCTCCACTACTAATAAAGTGATTAATACTCTTACTTGTAAACCTGCAGTTCAGTCGTCCTGCCCACCAGCCTAGGTATCAGCCCTTTCGTGGCAGCAGCATGGTTGCGTTTTCGATTTAGCCATTCCCAGGCCAAGCGTCCACGCCTTCCAATCCGACAAACCAGTCAGCTTCCCACGGATCCGGTCATTTATGACTATCCGTTTCCAGTCTTAAGACATATCCATTGTGCAAATACTCCATCTGGCCGTTTAGTTATTTTTTAGACAACTGGAAAACAGTTGTAGGTTACAAAATTCCTTTTATGTACCAAGAATCACAACAACCAGGTCCAGTATTCAAAAGAAGCGCATGGAAAATGCTATCCAGACACTTTTCAAGAAAGCAGCAATCAAGGTGGTTCAGCCAGCCGAGAATCAATTCATTTCCTCCCTATTTCTAGTGGAGAAAGTCCAGTTCGAGGGCGAATATCGACCAATTATCAACCTGAAACCCTTGAGCAGATTTGTCGAAGAAAGACCGTTCAAAATGGATGGTCTTCCAGTAGTTTGTTCTTTGATACAACCGAACGGTTACATGATGAAACTCGATCTCAAGGACGCATATTATTCAGTTCCAGTTCACCCAGAGTACCGCAGATTCCTACGCTTTGTGTTCAACGGGAAGACATTCGAGTTCCAATGTCTCATTGTCTCGATCGGACTAAAATCAGCCCCTCGAGCCTTCACCAGACAGACTAATGACTCCAGTCATAGCCCATAGCTGGAGTTTTGGAATACGAATTGTCATTTACCTAGACGACATTCTCATCTTACATCAGGATCCCAGTGTTCTACAATCTATCTTCAGGAGGGTTGTGAGCCTTCTCGAGGGACTGGGATTGCTAATCAACCTGAACAAATGTTCTCAGTTCCCATCTCAGCAGCTTAGCAGCTTATTTTCTTGGGAACAATGCACAACACTGTCACTATATCCCTGTCCTTGTCGACAGAGAAGCTGGATCTCATCCAACAGGGAGCATTCCAGCTACGTACCAAAGGCAAGAGTATACTACCGGAGTTGGCAGCACTCCTGGGACGCATGAGCCATGCAGCTCAGAATGGCATTTGGCTGGCTCCTCTTCATTACTTCAGAGGGTTCATTCAGCTGTGACCTAAGATATGGTTGCAAGGAATCGAAACAGTCACGAGAGGCCATGAAGGATGTGGAGTTGTGGTTGTCCCAGGAACCCCGGAACATCAATACTCAACACCTCAGGTGCCCACCTTGGAGAAAGGCGTCGACTGCTATCAGCCCAAAACGGATGCATCCGTGTGTATTTGGTCATCCACACCGATGCATCCCTTTTGGTCTCGGGGGCAACAGCAGGCAACACCTCCATTAGGGGACGCTGGAGCGCAGAGGAGTCACAGTAACATATCAATGCGCTGGAGCTCAAAGCAGCATATCTTGCAATCCAAGCTTTCACGAGGAATCGGAGATCACCACCGGCTCGTATCCACCTGCGCATCGACAACACCACAGCGGTGGCATATATCAACAAGAGGGGGACACACACTCACTAACTCACCGTCTCTGTCAGCAATAGCACTGGAACTCTGGTCTAATGTCCTCAAGATCAGATCTTGGGTGATAGCAACACATATTCCAGGAATTCTCAATGTCGATGCCGACACGGCATCTCGTCGATCAATTCAACCCCAGTGTGGAATGGACATTGGATTCCCAGATATTTCGGAAAACAGTGAACCTGGCGGTATGGCCAGTATCTGGAGACGTTTTAAAACAGCAGGATTTTCGCCAGACGTTATCGAGATCCTCCTATCTTCATGGAGTGAGGTCCATTAAGAAGAGATATGCTGGCTTTTGGAGAGCTTGGGCTGAATGGTGTACCATGCGTGGGTGGTGTCCCTTTTCAGCACCTGTAACTTCAGTCCTTTCATTCCTAGCTGGTTTGTTGAAAGAGAAAGACCTGGAGTATCGCACAATTGCAGTCTACATATCTGTCATTTCACAAACACATGATCCTATGGATTCTGTGCCACTCGGTGAACCGCCTATTGTTTCTAAATTCATGAAATAAATAATTAGAGCAAAACCGCCCAAACCAAAGTATTGTTCTTCCAGGAATGTGGCGAAGGTGTTGGAAAAACCTCTTAACAAGATTTCCTTAAAGATGCTTACCTTTAAGCTTACTGTCCTATTAGCTTTCACAACATCTGCAAGAGCTCACGAACTGGCAGCATTGGGTCTTGATTTTTCGTTGGTGAAGGAAGATGCCTGGGAATTTTCGATTCCGGAGCAAGTGAAAAACTCTAAACCTGGTCACCCCAGAGGAAGTTCTACCTCCCTTCATTTCCACAAGACTGTTTTATCTGTGTAGGAAGTGTTTTAAGAGCTTATAGCGTCCGTACTGGAACATTTGGAAGGCTCGTAAGCTTTTAGTGTCTTACATTGCCCCCCATGACAGTGCCTCAAGTCAGACTGTTCCACGTTGGCTGACACAAACAACCCATGCATTTGGCTGTCGTCGGAACTGATAGTGGAAGCAGGAGATTGGAGTTCTGCCAAAGTGTTCGAAAACACTAGCACAAACGTCCTGATCGGACTGCTTTTGTGCATGCTGTTTTAACGTACATTTAGACTTCATATGTGCAGTTAAATATGACTGTTTAATTTCTTGGGGATAAATATAATTTCAGTTACTGTACAGTATTTCAGCATGCCAGTAGCTACCAAAAGTCTGCACTAGTATTGTGAGTATCAGTCGGAGAAGGAGTGCAGGAAAAATGTAATTTCCCCGGAGGGTCAGGTACTTACCTGAATGGGAGATGTAGTTCTCCGAACTCCTTCAAAGACTGATACGAACAATACGATCCCCACCGTATATGGAAGGACCTATTCACTAGTGAAATTTTTCCTTATTTCCAAGTCCTTCACCACCCAGCTACTGACATGTAGACTGGACCTCAGCAACGGCACTCATTCAGAGAATAAATGCGCATGCGTTGGCTTGATTTATATTCGTGGTACCCAGACCGCTTGCGCCGCGATCTGCACTAGTATTATTCGTATCAGACTTTCGAAGGAGTTCGGAGAACTACATCTCCCCTTCAGGTAAGTACCTAACCTTCCGGGGAAATTACATTTCATCTATGACGTAAAATGTACCAAATCTGTGGTTTTCAGGTTATCATAAAACGCGCGTACGTGCATAAAATAGCTTTTCGCAGACCCACAAAATAGAAACATATCGCTTTGGGCTGTCTACGTGCCTATACGCCCCTGGTCAAATTAAGAAAATCAAGACTTGACAAGATGTAGCTAGATATAGAAAAAATATCGATAATAGATAAAATTTAAATACTTACGTTAATTAATGTCATATACTAATTTGGCGAGCACACATGCAAATATGATGCACATTATTAATTTATTCTCACCTGGACTGCCCTAGCTCATCGTTGTCAACCAGCATTCCTCTTGAAGAATTCATTTGCCTGTTGTTTGGAGAAGTAATTTAAAAAATAAACCCAGTGAGTAGGATCTTGTGCGGATTAATATATGTAACAAAACAATAAATCAGCCTTTCCGGAACCTGTAATACCTCTATTTTCTGGCATCAAGCAGACTAAAATAAATTACTAAACTTTTTCGTACACTAGGCGTGTCTATTATTTCTAAACTGTTCTTTCCCGTCTCAGAGAAGATCCAGTATAGTTACGAGTCAGTGGCGCCACCAAAAGGGTACAAGGGTGGTATTTGCTCCCCCCCCCCAATCATTGTTTGAGGCCTTGCGTCTGATTATGGTTATCCCTTATTGGGCTATGATACTGCAGGGACAAACTGGACTACACGATATACCCAGAGAACGCCTACAGCACAAACCTTATAAAATATTTATCTTGACTGTAATTCATATCTAGATCTTGGATTTTCAATAATTATGCATTTTTTCAGAATTTGTTTTTGTTGAGGGGAGTGAAGCTGAAATCACTCTTCTCACAAGTGAACAAGAGGGAATTCATATAATCGGAAAACTACATATTGCCGGAATCGATCCCAGGAACAGAGGATGCTACTATACAAACGTCCCAAAAGTGGTAGTTGTTATCAACTGAATTTCTAACGAAAGATACATGCATAATTTTCAACTTTTTAAACCTTATCCGAAGTTCTCCTTTTGATTAGTATTGGATGGAAGATTATTACGAAATAAAACGGTAAGAATAATTGATTGATTTGGTGGCCAGAAACGTTTAGAAGATATATATGTCTGTAAAAATGTAAAATGGGGCCAGGTAGAAGAAATACTCATACTAGATACAGGGTGTATAAAAAAGGTAATCTAAATTGGCATGTTATCGTGAGTTATATATTACGTTTAACCATTTACCTTTTTTTCATACGAATAAAGATCAGGCTAATGATACCTGGGCAGGACCAGGGGCCCTGCTCCAGTTAAAGCGGGGGGCCCTTTGGCACAAAGTCACGCTCTGGTAATAATTAACACACGAAGTTGGATTATCTTTTTTGGATCATTACCACCCTGTATATGGCATATTAGCTGACAAGAAATTAATCATGAATGACGAAGTTTACCATGCATCATGTATAAATGCACTAAAAACCTGGGCTGAAATCATGATCAGCACGTGTAAAGAGGGTCTTAGTATGGAAATTGCAATTAGTATGACAATTGGATTTCCATACTATTTTCAACGAAGATCCATACTATCCATAGCAAGAATTTTGAAAAAAAATTCCAGTGCAATGGTCTATATGTGAAGTATGCAGTGGGCAATGCGCAGTATGAACAAATCGCAATTCAAACAATAACAGGAAATCCTAGTTATAATTGACCTCTATTAGTGAAAATGATATTACATGTAACTGTTGGAAGAAGTTATTTCGCTGACCTCAGAATGACATTTCGTCAAAAATTTTTTCTTCAAGATTGCTTTAGAAACAAACTTGGAGTAGGGTTAGGTTAGGGTTAGGGTTATATAGTGTTGGGGTTACGGTTAGGGTTGGTGTTTGGAATAGTGTTAGTGTTAGTAAAACCGTTGCTTTACTACGTTTTGTCACTCTGAGGCCAGCGAAATAACCTCTTCCGTAACTGTTTGGCTCAAACATAGTTGCTGCGAAAGAATGTACACATCCATTTAACATGCCTATATATTTAGCTACACGATAAAATTTGTACATTATCATACTCATTAGCATATTTAACGCTCCCTTTCTTCGCGCTTATGATTGCCAAGCCGTTTGGTACAGAATCGAGAAACAATATACAAGGCCTGATACTTCATAATTAAATTTCTAAACGGCTTTAGCTAGAGGGGGTCTTATTTAATGATTTAATTTGAAATTTTAATGATGCAGAACCAATAGTTTTAATTGAAAGACGATTATGTATACATTTCGGACTGAAACGAGCCATGGAAAATTACAAGAATTACCAGAAAATTACAGGAGAGTGAACTGCTGAAATTTTTTTATAACAATTGTACTCTCATTGAACGAAATCGTTTAAATAACACATTCTCGACATCACTAAGCTAGTAAGCGCGCACACAATAAACACTAGCAATGTCTACAATTAGCATGTGATATATCGATTTCTAATTGCATAAAAATATCAGGTAGGCAGCTAATACAGTGATTAATAATTCAAAGAGAACTTTGTTCCCCGGAAGATCTTGAGGTTCAGATTTAAGCTGCTATAATATGTTACTAGTAACTTCCAAACTTACTGTCTTTCTCGAGCAGCTCTTGCTGCTGCCAAAGGCCAGGTGCCATGTCGCCGAAATTCCATAAATTATCCCTGTGTTATGGTCTTCCAGTTATGCTAATTTCCTTCGTCTGATAGAATTGATAATGGTCGGTCACTGTCTGGTACCAAGGTTAGGTTATAATATATGTTTTCTACCGTTGGAGTTACTTGATGAGATAAACATTAGAATATCTCAAGTTCTATTGCGCGTCCACACCGTCTGCGGTTCAATTTGAGGCGATAGGAAACTGAACTTCTAGTGTTTTTTCTTGGAGTAGAAATGTAGAGGGGCAAAACAGCGCAGGCTTGCCATACATGTTATCCGAGGTTAACACCATGCATGCAGTGAAAACAACCTTCCATACAGCGATATCACGCAAGGAAATATGTCATGAAGATACATTAAATCACGGGATTCACAACTAACAACCCGCACACTGTAGAAATTCCTTTGAATCAATGCATTGAGTAGCTTCACTGATTTGGCAGCACAAACATCCTGTCATATAGGCTGCGGTTTTATTCAACATACAACAAAAAAATATAAGAAACAATTAAAGTTCCATTCGATCAAACATACACATGCAGGAACGTGATATACAGCCAAGTAGATCTGTTAAATACAACATCAGTGCTTATAATGAAAATATTGAAACCATTATGCATTATATAACTCACTTGTTCGTAAACATCGTGAAATATTGGCGCACGTTTTTTCCTGCTATACGGCGTAGGTGGTACCAAATCTCATAACAATACTAATTGACATATGCTGTATAATTAGAAAAGAGGTATTCTCATGAATCTCATCCAAACTATATTTAAGGTCGCATTGTAAAATTTTTTGGAAGATACAATTTTCATTGAAAACTCTGTGTCACATTTTGGAGGAGACCATTGGGATCATATATCACTTACAGTGCAAGCATATATTCAGTGAAATATTCGTAAAATGTTAATTGTTTCCACTTGAAGTTGAAAAGCGTCACAATGTCGCATATAAATGTTGATGTTTTAAAAGACACTTTATAATTGTTGATGTTGCAAACAATTTGGTTGAGTACCGTGATATGCATTGACGATTGCTGACAGCTTCAGCCTTCTCGTGCAGATAAGTGAGAGTTAATTAACCATTTCAGAAAGGGAGGGGATAAAGCTGGCTAAGAGGCGAGAATTGAATAACAGTATATATTGTTCCACTATTCGATCCCAATGATTCAACTATTAATTATTTTGATTTTGAATTGGAACAATGTCGAAAGAATTCGCGACGGCGAGTTCACTGCAAACACGAGAAATCTGCAATCTTCAGTTGTGGCCATCGAATGAAATATGGTTAAATTGAGTTAAGGGACTAACGGTACAGTGTAACATGTTGCAACAGAGAACTATGGGAATTTTGAAAATACTTCTCAAGCTTATTCAATGTATACAAGTATCTAACCATAGAACACCATAGAATCTTATATACACTAGATAGTGCATCTAATTATTCTGCAATTCAAAAACTGAAGCCGTGATTGCAGACTCAGGATATTCCCATGAAATGAGAAGACTCGTATGTTTTCTATTTCTTAAACAGGGAACTTAAACATTAAGTTAAACCTATTCCAAATACATTTTCAAACTGTTCAAATGATGAAAGTTATTGTTGTTTTTTAAGCGTTTATTAGCGATTGGGAAACTCCAACATGGCCGCCATCTATTCAAATGGGGGTAACCGCTGGAGTATTCTTGGCTTCAATTTTACTAAAAGAGATGCGCTATCTAGTGTATATAAGATATCTATGTAAAACACCTGTCGGAGCAATCAGCAATTAACATGTAGCAATAGGCTAACTTGCCTGCTCAATATTCCATAGCTGTCCACATGTCTTCTCCATTAGTCATATAAAATCTGAACGAGTATATATGCAAAAATAACATGTGATGCGTAAGAAGACACAGCTCTATACAACGTTGCTTACATAACGGTACCAACAGAAATATTTTAAAATCCTATGTCACAAAATTTTTGCACGAGGAAAAGTGGCTTAAATTTTTAATGATTAATTGAAATACAATGAATTTCTAGTGATTTGAATAAGGGAATCAGATGTTCATGAACCCGGGCAAACGATATGCCACCAACCAAGTCAGTTCTCTCGAGAATCGTTCCCATTCTGTGTTATTTTAAATCTTTGCACAAACATTAGACATGTACGATTTTATTTCTCTGCGTGCATGTCTTTAAAATGGGAAAAAGTCATCAAGTTGAAGACAAATGCCTCACTGCAGATTGCCAATCTATAGATCAATATATATATCTATATCTATATATCTATATATCTATCTATATATATAGCTATATATCTATCTATATATCTATCTATATATATATCTATATATCTATCTATATATCTATCTATATATCTATATATCTATCTATCTATCTATCTATATATATATATATATATATATATATATATATATATATATATATATATATATATATATATATATATATATATATATATATATATATATATATATATATATATATATATATATATATATATATATATATATATATTGATATAGAGAAATGGGGTACATTGCTACTGCTGTCTCGTACCCAGGCGTCTCTTTGTAGAAGCGCGAAGGAGCTGATGGGATAGCCAAAAAATAAATAATACAGCATCTGGGTACGAAGCAGTTGTTGGCTGTGCAACGTATTTATATATAGTATCCTATAAATCAGTTCATAAGTACTACCACTTAAAGTATTTAAGAGCACTTCTTTGATTCAAGGGTCTTGAACATATTGCTCCCTACTTATCTGATTTCGCACATGGAAATATTGACGACTTTCAGAAGGTAGAACCTCAGTGAGAAAAGGGAAGTTCATTATTAGCGCATATTTTTCACGCGGAAACGAACAGCATATTACTGGCTGATGAAACCTTCCGTTCCATACAGAGAAAATGAGTATTATGAGAAAAAACTCAAGACACATTATTTTTAAAAGTCATTACGGACGTCCGGAAACGCTGAGATCCCTTCAGTTTCCCAAGTCAGGTATAATTAATGAGGCCATTAATCTCAGAACATTTACTGTGCGGTTTCTGCTTACTGTTTTCATATATCGCAATTCTTCGGCGATGTTCTAATGGTCCATTATCGGTGATGGAATTTTATACAGCAATGCATGACCATTGACAACGACCATTGACAACGGAACAAAGACCATTGACAACGGAACAAAGAATTTTATACAGCAATGCATGACCATTGACAACGGAGCTAGTTCAGGCGAGATGAATTGCGATATACGAAAACTATAGGCTTGAATGTACGTTATCTTTTCCACAAATCAAAGCGTATATTATTCACACCTGTATTTCAGAAGGAAACTTTACCTTTGGGCTTGCATGCAAGGTTGAAAATTATATCGCGCACTGCACTACATCTTTTTTACCATTTGGTATATGTCTTTTCTTATATGCTTGTGCTAGTCATGAGTTTCACGGTGTGAATCTCAACCAGGTTTTAATAGTAAATCAGTATATTAACTGTGCGCCACTGATTTGAAAGCTCATTGGAAGAACGTTCTAGAGAAAGGAATATGTCTTCCGGGCAAAACGCTCCTCTACTTTTCCTGCACAGTTGTAAATCAACATTCCATTGGGAGATTAAGCAGCATTTAGTGTGAATCTCAACCAGGTTTTAATAGTAAATCAGTATATTAACTGTGCGCCACTGATTTGAAAGCTCATTGGAAGAACGTTCTAGAGAAAGGAATATGTCTTCCGGGCAAAACGCTCCTCTACTTTTCCTGCACAGTTGTAAATCAACATTCCATTGGGAGATTAAGCAGCATTTAGTGTGAATCTCAACCAGGTTTTAATAGTAAATCAGTATATTAACTGTGCGCCACTGATTTGAAAGCTCATTGGAAGAACGTTCTAGAGAAAGGAATATGTCTTCCGGGCAAAACGCTCCTCTACTTTTCCTGCACAGTTGTAAATCAACATTCCATTGGGAGATTAAGCAGCATTTAGTGTGAATCTCAACCAGGTTTTAATAGTAAATCAGTATATTAACTGTGCGCCACTGATTTGAAAGCTCATTGGAAGAACGTTCTAGAGAAAGGAATATGTCTTCCGGGCAAAACGCTCCTCTACTTTTCCTGCACAGTTGTAAATCAACATTCCATTGGGAGATTAAGCAGCATTTAGTGTGAATCTCAACCAGGTTTTAATAGTAAATCAGTATATTAACTGTGCGCCACTGATTTGAAAGCTCATTGGAAGAACGTTCTAGAGAAAGGAATATGTCTTCCGGGCAAAACGCTCCTCTACTTTTCCTGCACAGTTGTAAATCAACATTCCATTGGGAGATTAAGCAGCATTTAGAAACCCCAAGAACAATAGCTTGATACGGTCATCGATTTCCGGTCACCCGCGAGTATCTTAAACATTCTACCTCATGTAGTTATACACGAGTTTTTTGGTCGTGTGTCGTGAGCAGACTGGTTTCCAGTCGATATATTTTTGACGTGAGCTTTTGGGGGCCTGGAGCTGAAAAAGTATATGCCCATATATGGTCTGAGTTTGCCGCATTGTTTATAGCAGGGGTGTTCAAAGCTGGTTAGCGTAACCCTATAAGTTAACTTAAAATTCAAAGCAAACTTCCCGACACTGCGACAGCTTGTCTACAAATTTGGAAATGTTTCTTCAGAAATCTTGTCTGGATCGATAAGAGTTCACTTCTCTGAAGTTTTGAAATAACAGATGCAGAACTACACAAACTAAAACAGCGAGTTAAATTTTAACAGAGGGTTAGTGCTAACCCATCTTTGAACAACCGGCCCCAGAGCGATAAAGCCTGGGAACAAAACTGTGTCGTGGGTAAAAAGTCGTGCAACCTGGGTCGGAA
>CACRXK020002624.1:17713-36410 GCA_902702795.2 Paramuricea clavata
TTTCAACCCCGGGGTTGAACTCAGCCCTGTTTACCGGGTTGAAATTTCAGCCCTGTCTGTAATACAAAACTCTATCAAAATCAAACGCGCGATTACATGACAAAATTTTCAACCCCGGGGTTGAAATTTCAACCCTGCTTCAGCTAGCAAGGTTGAAATTATCATGAGTTATTCGAGCAGACGTGGTAGTGATTATTTATTACAAGAAAACAAAATAAAGGCTTTTTTACTTCCGGGAATCGATGCCGAGAACGTATAGTATAGCGATTCAACCCCGGGGTTGAAATCGTCCATGTAATCGCAAAAGATTTCAACCCGGTTAACAGGGCTGAGTTCAACCCTGGGGTTGAAAGTTCTCCATGTAATCGGCCCCTAAGGTAAGGGTAAATAAAGCTGTATTTTTATATGTATACGTATACACATGGAAAAGTATCAGTGCACGATATAACTTAGCGCTTGACAGCTTGCCCGAGGCAAGTAAAAATAATTTCGAGCAAGTAGAAGTTGCCTTTTGATTATCCGATCTGGCAAATTGTTTTGCCGGAAATTAATTACAACACTAAATTGTCTGCTTGTGTACAGTATGTTGAGCAGTTTTAACTGCTTAAAAGCATTCTGTATTTGATTCTTTATAAGCTGAAATCAAAACTTCAAGTTACAGTCTTAAATTGAATTTGTTAAGGAAAACACAATCTTAGGATGGTGATTAATCAATCCTTACTACAAAATGTGTTCATATATATGTGAGGGCAAAACTAGACGTGTTAGCGAGTGAATTTTATGTCGGGCAATCAATGTTCATGTTCAAATTGCCCTGATGGGAAGTGGTAAAAGTAAATAGATAGATAGATAGATAGATAGATAGATAGATAGATAGAATAATAGATAGATAGATAGATAGACAGATAGATAACTTTATTTCATCTCGGGTTGATAAAGCTTGTTAGGCCTTTAGCAAATGCATGGTAATATACCGAGAACATTGAACATTAATTACAGATAAGTTAAAAAGAGTTTCAATCATCCTAAATTTATTGAAGAACCATTACCGCAACAAATACATATCAGACCATACTACATGCTGTCCTTTTTATTACTCGCTGGGGCACCTGTGCCCAGGCGAATATAGGTTTCGGCATGCATTTGTCACGGATCACGGATCGTGGATCTCCAATAGTCGATAGTCACAAAATAGAATATTAATGAGCTGCCTAATTTTCACCCAAATTATCCATAAGGCTCCTGCCAATTTTACCCAAATTATCCATAAATAACCCTGCATTTTGAGGAAAATTCGGGAAAATTGAACAATTTTGCAAGGAATTTTGACATGGAAACAGCAACCTTCGCAAATCGCAATGCGCTGCTTTATAATTTGAGAAGAAAGCGACACCGTTCGATTCAGCGTAAGAAATTGTACTTACCGATGTCAAGTGTATTACTAAACACCAGTATTCTAGCGATTTATGGCCTTTGAAAATCAAGCGAAATTGTATTGCTGACAAATCGTTCAAAATTATTAAACTAATTATAAAAAAAATGCAGTATGTTTGATCCTTGATAACTTTGGTATCATTGGTTTTCTCTTTTTCGGTCGTATACCAGTGGATTCGTCTCACTTCTCTCTTCATTTGGATAGCATTTTGACGGCCCAAAAGCCCCCAAATATTTTATTTTGAACGTTTTAAAGCCCAGTTTAATCCTAGCGTACGGACAAATTGGCGGCTGACAGTCTTAAACTGTTGTAGCGTACTAAATATAATTTTACTTCGGGGAAAACCTTAAATCTTAATTGAAATAGCTGTGTACTGTATGTTCATGTACAGTAATGTGCGTATTTGTATATATAGCCCCAGCGAGTTAACGCTTCGTAGAGCGTCTTGTTCATCTACAGTTGTCAAATGGATTTCAAATTTTCCATTCGTATATATAGGTATATGTAAAGGAACGCTTAACTGGCATGTAGTTCTTGCTGGGGTCGTAATCCTTCCAAGTCTGAAGTTTCATACTCTGCCTTACCAAATTCGGGAATTCATTACGGACAGCGAATAATACAGTATTTTAGCATGATAAATGATTACAAGTTGGCTTTAGTTATTTATAATTACCTGACTTGTTTCGAACACCATCTCGCCTCTACCTTCAGCAATTATTTTATATGTGTTGCTTTGTGGAGCACCAAATGATAAGATACTACAGAAAAGATACAAACACGAAGCATGTGCAAAAAACTTGCAGAGGTGGTGTAGAAAATGGAACAGGACTCCATTCAAACCATGGCCGGTTTTCAAGGGAGACGCGCACCTCCCGTGAGATCGTTTTGCACCTTCCCTGAGCATTTTTGCACCTCCCCTGAGCATTTTTGCACCTCCCTGAAATGTGATGCACCTCCCATTGGGGGAAGTTTCAACGATAGATCAAAGTAAAAATTTGACATGTTTTGGTTGCTTAGTGCAAAATTGTATGTAAAATTGAAACAGTGATAGTTATTCATCTCTGTGTCAAGTACCCTTTTAATGTACATTGGATAATTGGATAAGTTGTACAGTCATAATTCATTAATACACTGATACATATGTACACTACATGCATACGTCTGGTAATTGTTGACTTTGGTCGGTTCTAAGCCCTAACTTTCAATAGGGGCGTGAGCTAGAGCGCTGCACCTCCCTAAATTTTCGCCCCCCTACTATTCCCACCAAAATCCGGCCTTGATTCGGGATTGCTTTATGTAGCCCAAGGACGGGGGGGGGGGGGTTAATGCACTTTTGTACGTCCGTTTATTGAAAAACCTCAAATAATATTTGTAGTTTATAATAAATAAGCAGTTAGGAAGTTCGCTTTTAGTTTTACGTTAACTTAGGATTAAAATAACCAGCTTTCGAACAACCGGCAACAGCAGTTAATTAAGTGAGTGAACACAGTCGGAATACAGAGATGACTGCATGTATGGGAGTTGGAATACAAGAAAAAAGCATGAAACGTACTCGAATATCAAACCATTAATCGTGTTGGTATGCCGGGGATACAGGTGAATAGTTTCAACATGTTCGGGCGCCCCGATATTTCTGCTATTACAGGAATTGTTTTTCCGCGTGCATGTTTTCAAAAAATTATTTTTCTAACTTTTCCGAAAAATATGTGCTACTGATGTACCTGTAAAATGGCACGGAAACTTTATTATATAATTTTTATGTGTGTACGCTGCCGACAGAATTCAGGTGTCAGGGTAAAATTGTTCCCCAGGCCGCTATTACTTTGTTGGGAGGAGCTGCGGGAAATGCAAAAATAGGCGATCCTGTGACCATGCGATTCCGGTGTAGTGCACCGACAATTGAGCCAGGGTCCGTTGTTGCATTTTACTCAGCGGCTCCCAGTCAGGTTAGAAATTGTAGGCTATAAATTGTAATCTCGCATCGAAATTTCCATCTGCAAAAATCCACCATGCAAGAAACTATACTTTCAATTCTCTTTCTTGTTTTTTGAAAAGGGTGTAAATTTTTTTTTCTGCTGATAGAAACAATTGCTATGGACGAAACCAATTAAGTGCTCACGCGTTGGCGGGTTTGAACTGTTTGCGAAGCAGATATTTGTTATTATCTAATTCATTAATTTTATGTTTTGCTGTACTCGTGCTAAAACAAATTTAAGTCGAGGCAAAAACGTATTTGTGCCCGCGCGCAGCAACGCTTATTATATTATTACTAAAACCGCAAATGTTTCCTCTCGCCCGAAAAAGGGATATGTCATGTTTTTGTGCCAAAACATCCAGGGATGTGGCTATATTCGTGAATTCCTACGCTCATTCCTAAATCCATACATTCCTAAGCTCATTAAAATAATTGTTATTCGCGAACCAATCAGGCGTCGCCATGTCAATCATGTCGAATTCACGACGTTCGGAATCTCGTCGCATTCTTTAATGTTTGACGCAAAAATATCGCACGTTATGTCGAGCGAAGGGATCTGGGATTTTTGTAATACATCAAGTTATTCACTTACTATTCATATTCACAAGTCATTATTGCTCTTGATTCGTATCGTTTATAAACAGCAATTCCTTCTAGACTGACTCCAAGCCATAGTTCGGGAGGGAAATTAGCTTTGGTCGACTAGAATAGAGAAAGTCTGAATTTACTATATGTATATAGAGACCTCGTTAGAGTTTAAGCAAGAAAAGATTACATGAAATATCACGTAGATTACCAGAAATACATGCATGGGTGCAGTAACACCTTGCCTATATTTTCCACACATTGATTTAACTTGAAGTATTCATAATTGGCCAACACTGAACGCAGGCTCGCGTTGTGGCGTCATGTGTTGCCATGAAAATACGATATTTTTAAATTTTAATTTTTAAAAATATTTTTTGTACAAAACGGCAAAATAGTTTAAAAAGTCTACTACTTTTAACTATACAAACAATGAATTTCTCAAATATGTACTGTGGGTGTATGCTATTTTGCATTTTGTGAGCTTCGATTTAATGTTAAATTTCATCTGAAACGCTCCGTAAAATGTTTTGAAATGTTCATTCAACTAAACTGCTTTTGCCGATATACTGTTTTTATTTCAATAATAAAAGAAAATAAGTTCAAATTGTTTAGTAATTTCAGTTAGGTCTTCAAATTAATTTGCTCTTCTTCCTTAAATTAAACAAGGTAATTTAGTAAACTTACAGTTTCACTGAAACGGGAAAAGGAAAGCTGCATGTTTTACGCGCGTAGCGAGGGTACTAATTCCGCTCGGCTATTTACACCCAGATGAAAGGACGCCAGCGGAGTGAAAAGTTCATCAATTATCTCCGGCGCGTCACTATGTTTCATGGTGTACTTTCCACTGATCTTACAACTAAGGCGGATTGTTATGTTAAAACAATATGGATTGTTATGCGGATTGTTAAAATGTCTTTATATACACACGCACGTATTTTTGTTTATACAACAAGACGAAAAAGAGAATGAAGGAAGACAGACTTGTCAAAGCTCACCTTTACATCAAATAATGTTGAGCAGTAACCAGGCCACTTTTGTAAGATCTCTATATACTGTTCCTGAGCTTCCTGACACGTCAATCCCTGTGTTGAGCAGAAAAATAGAAGGTAAAAAATTTAATGGCGACGAATTTTGGAGGGAAACAACGCCTAAATAGTTACATATGAAGGAAAATAATCCCCCACCTGATGTCCCTTCCAGTAATCACAAATAGAACTTTTTATATATGACGACTCTGCTTTTTGCTCTGCTTCTTCAATAGCCTTTTCTTCTGCTTCTTCGCTCAAACCTGAAAGAAAACAATGGCCATGCATGAGTATAAAAAAAGATAATGATATTTACTAGTATTTTTAAATCCCTTCAAGTTGATTGGTCAAATTTGACGTATTAAGCTGTTATATTCACCTGCAGGTGAATATAAGAAAATCGAAATTTGCAAAATGGCGGCTAGCCGTTTTGTGGAAGTTACTGATAAAGAAATAAGCGAAATTAAAACAAATTCAGTCCCGAAAAACAAAAAAAGACTTGTGTAATATTCCCGGATAATCACCTCGCCTTCGGCGAATAATTGTTAAATATCAGCATGTTTGAGCTACCTATTTTCGATTGTGCTTATTTTACCATACGTCATGATGTAAAATACCAGGAGATTATGGAGACGGTCCATGGCATTGCCAACAGGCAACAGGTCAGTACGTTTGGCCTTGAATGTTGTTATGTTTTTCAGGGCATCGAGGCAGTATATGCAAGGTGTCAAGAACAGTTTAAAACTTCATTCAGTTGCTACATTTATTTGTCAATTTTACAAAGTGCCGAGTTAGAGGGAGGGCTAGTACTGGCTGTGAATTTCAGCATATGTGACAAACAAGCAGGGAATCCACGGCCAATGGCCGCCGTTACCCCCACTGAATTCGAGGTTTGTAACAATGGTGTTTTGTTATGGTGGCAATTACATATAGCCATTTTTAACATTCACCAGAAAATAGTACTGGGTAAGGACACCATATCACCCTTCTGACATGGCCCTGCCCAGAAAGTATCACCCCAAGGGCATTCACAACAAAAACATAAAGTTTAATCAGCCTTTGGGTTGTAATGACCAGAGTTTAAGAGTATACTGTATGATTGGTTCCCTTCACCCTGATCCCATTCACCCACAATAATTTGGAGTTTTATCTTCCGGTTGTTTCTTCAATGGACACGGGCTTAGATCACTAATTAGGTTTGATACGGGATATTTACACAAATTGTACTGACCAGAGTTTAAGAGTATACTGTATAATTGGTTCACTTCACTCTGATCCCATTCACCCACAATAATTTGGAGTTTTATCTTCGGGTTGTTTCTTCAATGGACACGGGCTTGGATCTTAATTAGGTTTGATAGGGTATGTTTACATCGCGGTTAAATGACCAAAAATCATTTCACAATTATATTACTGCACAATCATGGCAAGTTTCAGCTCAGCTGAATCTAAATTTTCAGCTCAGCTTGGTAGCTCAAACACGGGTTGAAATTTTAGCATGAAAATATTGTCATGTAAGAAAAATTTGACGTATTGAAATAAGTCCCTATACACAAACGAAAGTCCGAGCGCAGTTAAAAGAACTGAAATGTTGGCAAGAAGATCTCGTGGTTCAAGAAGATTGTATAATGGCTGCTTGAACAACCTTTCGTTTACAATTACATTGTAATCTTTACTTTCTCCGTGTTCAAATTTAAATTTCCAATGGGGGTCACAAACGTGACATTCCACTAAGGCATCGCAAGCTAAGGGTGCAACGATTTAACTAAAATGAATGACGGTTGCTTAATTACACCAATTTAACTACCAAAAAAGTTTGTATTTATATAGACTACATACGGTTGAGGGAAAAGGAAAGTTTGTCTTATTCGGTGCAATGATTGTGGGCATTTTTCGTTTTTTAACCGTTTGCTACAGTATTTTTGGCAGTTCGTGTGGCATAAAACTATGTATAAAACTGACATATTTTCAGGCGTGCGGGTCGAGTAATTTTGAGAACGCGTATATAATATCCCATGCAGGTTCGATGCTGATTAAATTTCAGACCTTGTGCATTGCGCAACTTCCCAATTTGTGCGTATCATGTCGCCCTCAGCTGGAATGAACGCCTGAGCTGGTGTCTCGTTTCCATAAGCAAAGACCAAAGTACGATCATGTTAACAGCCGCTTTACCCGCGGTAAACAAATCATGGAACAAAAATTACATTTTTTTAACAGTAGTTGTGATCTTTATTCATATAGACATATTTGTACGTAATGTACAGCAACTACAAGTATATGATGTACTAGTAACTAGGACAAAAGCTTAAAACACTTTTCAAGGTATAGTCTCCTAACTTTGTTTATTATACAGCGTTGGGCGAGTTTCCAGGATATTGAACGCTGACGCGGCGTCGGATAGAGGTCAACAGTCGACGCATGTCTTCGAGCTTTTCTGTCATGGCCGATTTATCGGTTGGATAAGTTTTAACAACTGTGACGTTCTTGAATTGAACGCTGTCCTTTGCTTCAGGATGCTGTTGTCTGTCCCGTTGGTGACAGACCATTTGGTCTTTGTTAAATTTACTCGCTTGAAAGGAAGAGCTACAATCATCTCGGGTTTCAGTTTCTTGGCTTCCCAGATCATCAACAGCGTAGAATCTTGGCCGTGCCACGTGCAAGAGCTGAATAAAAGATAGGAAGTGGTTATTTGTCCGATCACGGAAACCAATGAACTGTGGCTATTTGTCCACGAATTAATTTGATTGGTTAATGTCTTCGTTCTGGCAGATTGTTTAATGACATCAAGTGGTTAAGGCTCTCGCCTTGTACACGCTGACTTTGTGGATCGACCTGCGAGCAGGTGGCCCGATCAGTTGGGGTTAGATGCTGGAAAGGCTCCAGTTTTATTGTGTGAAACAACCGCTGGCCATTTAAATGAACCAATCAAATTACAGTGCGTCTACAGTAAGTGGAACCACTTTAAGAACACTAACCAATCAGATTGCAGACCAAAAATATAAATCTAATCAAACTACAGCTCGTCCAATCAAACTAAAGCATTGAGTTCGCTTCCGGAAGCCAGTAACTGCAATGTTTACTTTTCAAGTCTATTTTTACCGTTTGACATTCGTTCATTTGTTAACATTGTTTTTGGCATAATGCTGATTGGCTAATGCGCCGTTTGTTGATTTTTTTCTGCGATGTGATTGGTTAGTGTTCTCTAAGTGGCCTCACTTATTGTAGACGCATGTACTGAAATTCACGGATAAATAGCTAAAGCTCGTTGGTTCCTGTGAGCGGATAAATAACAACTTCGTAAAAGATAAGACATACAGTTGGTCAAAACGATAAATAAGACAACAGCCATTTATAATTAAGGTTTATCAACCGTTGTTACGTATGTATTGTAATGACACGCGTGTCAAATTTGTGTTCAAGAGATCAACGAGTCTAGAATGACGTTTCATTTATATTGATCAATTCAGGTAAACTATGGCTCCATTCATACAACAGGTATAAATAAAATACAACGATGGTCCATATTTATTCACATCAATCCAGACTAAAATAGAAAAAGCGTATGCTGCATACACAGTTCTAAAGCTACAATCGTGGATAAAATATCTGTGAAACTACCAATATTTGATAAACGTTCGTAATAGTGTCGCAAATTTAGAAGAAACATCCCCTTAAATCACACAATTCAATGTTCATTATATTCCCAGAATACGGTTACAAAAAATATTTTTCCGTATAGGAGGATAAATTATTGCATGGTAAAATAGTTATTATGTTGCAATTGAGTACCGGGGATGGTTTTGACCAGGATTATTTTCTACTTACCGAGCGCACATTTAATTGCCGAAAATCAGCTTGAGCTGTCTGTTCATGGTCGTCATCTGACAGCGACTCTTCGAAGAGTACCTGCTCTACGATTTCGCCATTTTCGCTTCGATTATCGACTTCTGCATCCAAAGGTTCGTGCATGGGTGATCCACTAGAACCCGAGAAGGGAACTCTTTGTGTATTTCTATAAAGCCATCCCATACAACTTCTAAACGACTGTTTCATCGAAGCTTCCAAGGACCTTCCTATATTCAGCAACGCAAGCACAATTCTCCACACAATGTACGCTAAGAACGTCACATAGACACTGAAACATAATGGACCAATCAAAATGGGTAAAAACAATGACGTCAGTACAATTCCACAAATGAAAGAGAACGAAATGAATAGCCCAAGCGGAGCAGCACTCAATCCAATGATAAAGTACATAAAAACACGGGAACAAGACGACGTGAATGAGGACTGTACAAGAAAATTTTTATACCAGCTTTGCTTGCTAAAAACAGAACAAAGACAAAATATTAATTGCAGTCAGACTTTTTTACTGGTAATGAATGCTTCAAAATTATTATAAGTAATAGCATATAAAGAGGAGAATTAGTTATTAGAACGTCCCGCCCGATGAGGGTCGTTTAGTAAAATTCCCTTGGGCGCCGCTCGATGAGGGTCATTTAGTTTATTTAATTTTACTAAATGACCCAAGTCGAGCGGCTCTTGCATGTATCCTTTGACTTGTCGGCCTTGCACATGGAGTCTAGTGCGAGAATGCTCCTGCCTTCGGTCGAAGAGAAAATGTTGAGGCAGAACGTTCAAATAGGCGATCGATGATGGTTTACAATAACTCCTTGTCCAATCTGCTACTTAAACTGAGAGTCAATTATCCTTATATTCATCATCAACTTCTGTTTGCTGTTTCTGCTTTGTGTTATAACTAGCATTCCTACTTTATATTACACAGTGTTCTATTACATTTTGAACTGTCTGTGCCAGTGTAGGTAGTGCCAATAATACTAACCAGCTTTCGTTGGTAGCGATGCAACTACCTGAAAAATATAAGAGTTTGAGTATTTGGAGTTACTAGCCAAACTCCAGACGAAGGGCCTTCTCGCTCGAAACGTCGAAATTCGCCTTATATTTTTCAGGTATAAACTACCGACCAACGAAAGCTTGTTAATGTCCTATTATACAATTGTCAAGGAAGGATCTTCCCTTTTGAGCCATTGAATAGTTTGATAGTCCTGTATAGTCTTATACTGTGCTACAATAAAGTTGTTAAAAAAACAAACATCCATTAAATATAAAAACTAAAAAATAAAAATCCATTGTTCACATTGTCAGAAAAATGTAATAATAGTAATAAAAATATGAAGGCACTTAAGTTCCTATTATTTAATACTCAACTTGCTATATAGCTCGTGCATAATTGCATACACACGAAATAATTTAAAGAAATACCGTTTACACACCTGTTTCCTGATCGAGCATTCGTCTTCATACTTTTATCTCCTTTCTTGCCCATCGCGCAAAAGATTTCAAACGAGTTTCAAAGCATCGCGTGTCTGTGACGTACCAGTAATTACCTAATTATGTCAGTCAAGAAATTTGCGACGAAATACGCGAGCTAGTGAAAGCGCGCGCGTGCCATTTGCGGTGCACGAGAAAGTGAACCAGATAATTGATATTCCAACTTGAAAACTTAAACAAATAAGCGCGTGTAAGCTTTTCGAAGGTTATCATGACAATTACACGAGTCCGAATGACAAGTGCGACCTGTTGTTGTCGTTCGAAACCCGCGTAAGCATGTTTCGAGATTCGAACCGCCCTACTTCTTTTCAAAATTATATACGAAGAAATTGAAGTATCGTTGCCAGCTTCGTACTCAACGCGGTTAAAGTTTAAAGTTGTTTTCCATTACTTGCAGCAAATATTTACCTCTGTAATTCAAATGTGTATCAGATGCGATTCTCAATTAAAGGTGGACATTTTATCCCACTTCCTATATACCATAGACTTAATGTAACCAGGAATGTGGTCATGAAGTATCTGACCAGGATTTCCTTGTTGAAATAACCACACTGTAAAAACAGCTTGGTTAAAATAACCAATTTGAATTGGATGTCTAAAAAACTCAGGGGCTATTTTCGGTAATTATTCAAAATACAGTAATTCCTAGGTTAAACAGGTGTGTTTTTATAGAGTATACATTATAGGGTGTGGAAAAACACGTCTAAATTTTGAAAGGAATAAAAATTTCGAACATATATTGATGTGGTACAAATGAGTGAATAAAACATCAAAATGATTTACCTCGACTAACAAGTGGTGAAACAACTTTCCTTATTGATCCCTATTAGAAGAGAAAATTGTATTGTTTATAATCGATAATTATACTAAAAGTCCAATATGTGTTTTTCCTAGTACAATAAAATGGTCTTTGCTTCCGTAAACCCAACATATTTCATAGAGCAAAGAAGCTTAAGCAAAAAGCATTCGAATTTTTGTTTTGAGACCTGAGGTCCTTGGTTCGCGCAAGCGGGTTGTGTTCACACGAAGCTGCCAAGCACTATGTTTTCATATCACTCCGTTTAGAAACTGTGCTCAAATTGTTACGGCAAAAGTAACGTTTTCAAACAATTTTGCTCCGACGTGACTGCTAATTGTGACTTTTCTGCGCCGTTTTCAAACCCTCGATCCGGCGTTATGTGAAAGGTGTCTAAGCTCATGCACTGTTGGTGGGGAATGCAGTCGCTCGAAATCAAGCATGGAAACTATGCAATTTCAGGATGTTTAGTTTAGCTTACTATGTCTGTCGCCAGCTTTATCAAATGAGCATTTACATGGTCCCTAAAGTTTAAACACGTCGCTTTTAAAAAATGATCAATAATAACTTACAATCAGAGTTCCGGATATTTTCTCTCGTCCCAGGCTGTTTGCTTTGGAAGAACTTCTGTCTCGGAGCCTTTTAATCTTTTGCACAGGGAATACCGACGACATGTTATCACTAATAGACAAAAAAATATTACCAGTATGGTTTCGGTGGAATTAGACAGCTATATGGTGGAAGGGTCAGATTAGGGTTGGAACTTGGAGGTTAGGGTTGGAGTTAGATAAGGTCATAAGGGTTAAAAAAAGGCACTATCGGGTGGTTCATATATGATCATCCATGTTGGGTATTGCTCTTATTTCTCAATTTAGAAATACTGGCTGTTATCCATTGAGTATAAAGTGACATGGGTGTTTTCATTAAGTTTACATATTTTTGTATTTATATATTTAACATTATAAATCCATTGTATTTCTATCCCAAAGACGGATATTTCATTAAAAGTAAAATTCATTAAAAACAAATTCAAATTACAAGTGTGGAAAAATTTAGGGTAATAGTTCAGTAATTTTAGCTCATTTTAAGGCCAAGGTTGGAAAAAATAGTAAAAGGCAATGATGCAATCATTTAACTATCCTGAACAATATACTAAAAGTCCCCATGTATCCTCTTGGAGTTTTTTCCATTATGAAAAGGTTTTTTTCGATTTCCCTATTACTCCCATATTGTTAAAAAACGTGAAATTTCAAGTTCACTCATAACAAAAATGACTCGCATAGAAAGCTCATAAAAACTACATATAAGACATTTAAACAGTCACCTAAATTTTTCAAATAGGCCAAAATCTGGCAAAAATCCTGGGTACTAGTCTCACAACACGTTTCCAACAGCTCATAACTCAAGAATAACTTGCAAAATCAAGGTAGCCGTTTAAATGTCTTATATGTAGTTTTTTGTAAGTTTTCTAATGATGTAACTATATGTAACTATACGTTCTATAAATGAATCTGAAATTTTACTTTTTTTAACAATATAGGAGTTCAATAGGGAAATCGAACAAAAAACTTGTCATAATGGAGAAAGCTCCAAGAGGATACATGAGGACTTTTAGTGTGTTATCAAGGTTGCTGCAGAGAGTGCATACGCCAATTTTTGGCTTTTTACTAATTTTTTCTGACCTATTTTCTATTTTGATTGTACTATGTTTGCCTGCTTTAAGTTATTGCCTATTCTGTATTTTAGTTTATTTGTAGTGGCAGAAGCATGGCTAGACTGCTTTCTGTCTCTGTTAAATTCAGGCAAATTAAGATCCATTTCGCACAATGATTTTGCATTTAAATGTTGTCAAAATGACCTTGCCACTTCGACAAAGCTTTGTACAACAGAACAGGACCATGTCTAGCGTCTATTGAACTGGCTTGTACGTTGTGACAAAAATAATGAACATGTGGATATTCAAAGCAAATCATATGGAAAATAGCTTGTATAAAACCGTATTGGTTCGATGGTTAAGGCATAAAATTGACACATCGACTTGCAGCAGGTTTCGAGGTGAATAATTATTTTTGTGGAGGAGTGGACTTTGGCTACAGCACCTTGTTACCTTCTTTGCATAATATTTGTGATAAATCGTATATTGTTCATTCACATTCCAACACATTTAATTTTCAAAATTACATACTACTTTACTGCGCATATTTTGCTGCTGTGGCGAGAATGGAAGCCACGACCTCAGAGGTGCACGAAAGACATTATTATGCTCTAAATATTGCGCCATCGAAGACCCGCTGCTCAACATCATGCACAACAGAAGTGTGAAAGTTAAACTTACACCCAAGCCCCAGGTTCGTAGTCTCCTTTCGTATACTGTAATCTCAGTGACGCCAGACGACATAGGATGTTTTCTGCAGCTGGGAATCTACCTTGCGCAACATTTTCACAAAACTGAAAAAAATTTCAGCAATAAATCACACATATACGCAATTAACCATCGAAAAGGAGCGTTCATATTTTTTACTGTACGTATAAACGTTTTCATGAGATTGTTTTCAAATTTTAAATTTCAAGAAATTTGCCCCTCACTGTAGCCCGGACGCTGAATTGCCTTATTATATTTTTCTGATAGTTCAATGTTGTAGTCCCTTGAGGACTTCAGCATGCAAGTTTATAGAGTACAGGATTTATCAGCAAATTACGCAAATTGTCAAACTGTCTATAACGGGGTAGGCACGTGCACTACCAGTAAGGATGGTTTTCACCTCGTGTTTATACACGAGTATTGTCAGCGCTGGGTCGCTTCCGCAAAACAATATTAAATGGCTGCCCCTCGACTCGTTTATTTTATTACGAATTCCCAAATCATATTTTACCCAGAAAATTTTCGAACAATAATCATCAGACAAGCGAACACTGTTCTAGAGCTGAATAATTGGAAAGGCCAGCCCTCCCTGTTACGTTTGTGAGAATTTTCCAGCTATCCTAGGCGAGATCTCGGGTTGTCAATAGTGTAATCTGGCCTAGGAAGACTGGCCCTCTTCTCCTATAAACAAAAGCAATCTTTAATAAGGAATTCAGTTATAGCATGCACTTGGCAGGGCCGGTCCTTCGTGTGGGGCTCAAATATATATAAACAACCCCAAAGTCAACATCACAATACTGACCTGCTCAAATAAGAACAAGCCTTCCACTGAATCTGTCGCAACTTCAGAAGGATTAAGGAAACAGAAAATTTTAAAGTACAGTTGCCATCTTTGTCCTTTTTCATTAAGACGTAGAGCTTTGTATCTACATAATACAACATACTATATTATAATCTACTGTAATATAGTGTACCACAAATATAGGTGGGGGGGGGGGGGAGGGAGTATTATAGTACTAGTCCCCCATCAATATGGCCATCTTTTGATGCTAGAAATCTTAGTTCCTTAAACTTTTTGCGCTAAATTTCATGCTATACATAGCTTAATCTATAGCCTATCATGGTCGAAAAAAATTGTCACAGGTCTGTTAATTACACAGCTATTCAGCTATATCAGTCAAATATGTTCACTACGTACAACAGCTACCACCTTTAACGTCGCAACAAGTTTCACGTCGCTCGAAAGAGTCTTGCACGACGAATGTATTTGTTTCGATTTTCGAAGGCCTGTCTTTTAGGGTTGCGTATTATTCTCTGATTAATGCTGACCATTATATCACAGAATCATAGATATCTTATATACACTAGATAGTGCATCTAATTATGCTGCAATTCCAAAATTCAAGCCGTGATTGCAGTCTCAGGATATTCCCATGAAATGAGAAGATTCGTATGTTTTCTATTTCTTAAACAGGGAACTTAAACATTGAGTTAAACCTATTCCAAATACATTTTTAAACTATTCAAATGATGAAAGTTATTGTTGTTTTTTAAGCGTTTATTAGCGAGTGGGAACTACCACATGGCCGCCATCTATTCAAATGGGAGTAACCGCTGGAATATTCTTGGCTTCAATTTTACTAAAAGAGATGCGCTATCTAGTGTATATAAGAACGCTATGCACAGAATAGACTAGAATGAGCATCATCCCAAAATACAGGAGTCTTGCGGCTGCCATAGCAAGCATTAAATGCAAAAATACTTACTAAACACCAATAAATCAGAGCTGACAAACCTTTCAAATTTCGCGAGAACATCAGCGACAACCGTTCGTCCTTCGATGTGTTTTTCAACAGTGCCACATTTTTCAAACAGACCAAACAGGTTGTCCTCTTGTGTTATGTTAAGTCCTTTGCATAATTGTCGTACAACCTATATAATAGTGCACACCATTCGTTTATATCTATTCAAATTGTTTTAATTCTGTTTACTGTATGTACAGTATTGCATTTACGAAGGACATCTGGTTCATTTTAAACCCGGTACAAAACGAGCAAGTTAAAAAAATCGTGAAATTTTCGTTCGATTAAGTTGCCTCAAACAACAATTAAAAACAGCTGAAACTGCCTAGGATTTCACACTTTAAAATAGACGAGATTTAATGGCACTGGCCGCTCGAAGATGACTGTGCAGTAACGTACTGCGCAATTACTTCGCAAGTTTTCCTTGACGATCGTACACACGAACAATTTTGCTTGTTGAAAATCTGACACAACGCGATGCATGCAGATTTTTGAACAAGGCTCCTGGTCATGGAAAGCTTGTCAACTTTTGCCGTACGCAAAGGAAACTTGCGAAAGAAAACTTCCTTGTCTGTACAAGGTTTAGACTTCCTTGCCGTTACATTTCATTAAAATCCAAAAGATGGCAATATGCTTTGTATTTCTTTTCTTGTAAGATATATTAGTGGGAAAATGGATTCATGTATCGAAGTTCATTCAACGAAAATCTTCTAATTTTTCCTATTTATCTCCAATTCTTAATTATACCCAAATTAGATAACGATGCAAATCTACACTTACTGCTCCGGCTGTCGTAGCAGAATTGATCTCGATCTTACAATGTGCCCCTTCACCAAATGTGTAAACAATAGCAGCCAAGTCACGACGACCCTAGGCAAGAAAGAAACAAGAAACCTCAGTTTGAATGTAGGAAGGATTCTTTTAATTTCATTATAAACTTATTGGCCAAGACCGAAGACTTACCAGACAAGCAATGATCTCAGCTCTTGATGGAGGAAACTCTCTAAACACGAACACAATAAGAATCATATAAAGAACACTATGACTTTCTTTTCGAAAGAGTGCAGAAATGTTTGGTAAACTTCAAAGACGTAACCAATGGTCGATGAAAAATTTCAATTATAAAACAGGACTTTCAGTCATTTAACATGCACTTGAAAATCGATTTGTCTCTACTAACAATCTGGCAAAGATTGAAAATAAAATCGGAGAAATTGATGGTACGGTGAGTCGGTGACAAGCGCATAAAACAATATTTTTTGTGAAATTTCGACCATTTACTTATTTACCTTGGACGGGTTCTTTTAATGCATTCCAAGCAAAATGTTGCAAACTTGGCCATTTCAGTGTCAGGAGAGTGATCACGGCTTCTAAAGGAATAAATTGTAATGCCAGTTAGAGAGTTAAACAGAAAACCAGCTCGTTTTGGAATAAAAAAACTAAACTAAAAACTCAACAGTCGAGTTCGGTTCACAGACGTACCGTCGTAGATGTGATCGCAAATATCGAAGAATCTTTCTCGACGGAATGAACGTACAGCACATGCAAACAATAACCTGAAGAAAATATGAAAACATTAAAATTTGGTAAAACTTCAACAGTCTCAAGTTTGAGTAGGTTGGAAATCTCTCATCCATGATTATTTGAATAGCTACTATTTTGCAACTTTATACGCTCCTTCAACTGAAAACCGCGGCTTGAAAATTCGCACTACTTGCTTAATTATTTTTGCTAAAAGGAAAGTATAACTTTAAATTTTGCATTTTCGGTCAACATACTGTAACAATTTATTCGGGAATGTTTCAAACTTTCGGCAGCAAAGCCAAAATCAGAGGTGCATGCCGGTGGCCGGCATGCCAGTTGACACAAAAATGCCATCAGAGAGCAAGAGAATTGGCTGATCGTCTAACTGGAATACAAGTGAAGTAAATCTTAAATTATCGCACCCTGTCTGAGAAAATTCCTGGACTATATCAGAAAGTAGCGGCGCAGGAAGCCAGGAACTATACTAAACGTCACTAACCTGCCAGTTCTTCAGATTTCCAATTGAATCAAAATCTGGAGCACTGGTTGTTTGTTTTAATAACTGACAGAATACCTATGAAAAGAAACGACTAAAAATAAGTCTGTATAATCGCTATCTATTTATACGTTCATTATTTCAAATATTGAACAATGTGTGTAAAATAAATAACTCACCTCATCTCGCAATGGTTTTAGATCATGACACGTCTGTAAGATTCCCTAAAGAGGAGAAAAGATGTTGGTTATGGTGGTGTGCAACCAGTATCAAGGGATTCAAAAGACAAAGAGAACTTCGCCACATTGAATGAAATCAGAATTGGAATTTTTATTGTCAAATTCATCTGACATGACGGCAATGACCTAACGTTAATACTGAGAATAGCGTTAAGGTATGGTTCTTACGTGGTAAGTAAGAATTAGACCTACCTGTATGACTGGTATCGGGTCAGCCACAGATTCTTGCTCTTGCAAAGATGAGAATATCCTGATAGCTTCCTCGTGGAATGTTCCATAGCCTTTGTCTTTTGCCCCTAGAAAAGAGAATCACAATCAGTCAGTATAAAAAATGTTGAGTTTTCTGGTACTGTAAAATACCAAAATACTAGAAAGACCATCTACACAAAATTACAGTATAAGTACGAAATGGATGGTCTAAGTTCAAGAATTGTCTATATATGAGAATTGTCTTTGTATATTTTACATTGCGATCGCACAGGCGTGGCCAAATGACGCTTCATACAGAAACCGTTGATGTTTATTGGGAAACAAAACTTGTTCTTGTGACGTTTGGCGGTTTATGGGAACCAGGTACACATATAATATCAGACATACATCCAGTACCTTCCCTAGCTACTGTGTTTTAAGCAAATTATGAATACAAGCCCGATATTAAAGCCTGTTTTCCACTTCAACCGTATGGTAACGTACCGATATCAGGGTTTTTTTAAGACAAACGTATCACGAACTTTTATAGCGTGCTTTGTATTTGTTTTCGTTGCCGTTTAATGATTATTGTCAGTACATACGACACAAAGGAAAAATAAACAATGTGAGTAAACTATATTCTTACTGACTGATTGTGAATGACCATACGGTAGTGCCAATAGTGGCGCTCGCAAAGCCAACTTTGTATAGCGCAAGATTGGATTTCTTTGATACAGTTTGTCTACTTCTTCGTTGTCGTGGGCATTCTGAAATATACATAAGAAGCATAATAGCAGAAATGAGAAGTTTGATCGCTACATGTGCTCAGCATGACCCAAGGCCGGATCGGTAAGGCGTAGTGCCGCGCTGCAGCTCGTGGCTCCCAATGAATGTTAGGGGTTAATCATCGTTAA
>CACRXK020002625.1:0-10299 GCA_902702795.2 Paramuricea clavata
AAAATTGTTTTTGAGGTTGTGCATTTACTACAGCTTGAAATTTGCCAATCGTGAACTTTCCAACACTAAAAAGAAGAACAGAAAATATTTGAAGGTAGCACATCTTTAACCATGTGCACTGGACAATATGCTGTGTTGCCAAAACAATTAAGCAATATAACTTCTACAAGTTATATTGCTTAAAATCTTTTACACCAAAGTACATAAGAACTGAACTGCAAGATACAAGGCTGGTGTTAAATCTAATGTTGATGGTAATCATACACAGGAGAAATTACTGAGATGTTGCTACACTGAGTAAATCTATACCAGGCAAGCTAAAAAACAACTTTACCACAGTAAGAATGCAGCCCACAACCCCTGGTTTACAAGACCAATGCATTCCAGACTGAGCTACACAGTTTGAATGTGCAATATTTTATTATTTCGGGGCTTAATTAGTCTCGTTCCTTCACTAAGATGGTAAACCTAACAATGCTGATGGTAATTGATAACAGGTGAAATCATTAATTAAGATGGTGCTTGCTGAGTAAATCTACATGAGATTGGTGTGTTGCAATTTTGGGTCATGAACTGTAACTTCTGGCAAGTTAGTCTGCTCCACCATCAATTGCTTGATACAGATGTGAACAAATATCGTACTCATTACTGTTACCAGCAATCAAAGTTTAATATCAAAGTTACAAATTATAAACCGGTTCTGGTGAAAATGGATTCTACTCGCGCAGTTTACTTAGTTTAGTCCAAAAACGTTTTTGTTAATTAAGAAAAGAAGCCCAATACAAAGACATCACATCCCCTTTCACTGATCAGGTATATAATTTAGTACGAATAGTAGTACGAATTATAAAGATATTCACAGTATAATATGCTCCTAAAATTAAAAAATTTCAACCTACTGCGTTCTAAAAACAAGACATGACGCATTTTTCTTCAAGTTAAGTGGAATAATAGTTGCAATAGTTTCAAACTACACTCAGAAAAACAACATAATGCGTATATATCCATCGGTGCCAAAACAGCACATACAGTTTGCAATGCGTTTAAAATGACAATTTTAGCATCATTCAATAAGCTTTTATTATAATAAAATGAATAATCTACCTTTCTTTTGTACGTCCTGAAAATTTCAATGACATCCACCATAAAATAACGACGATATACCCATTTAAATTTATGAAATACAAGTTTCGCCATATTAGTTTATAATGTTTTGGACCAGAGTTGGTTGCTTTCAACATGGCGGCCAAGATCCGGAAGTAACATGTGCCGGCACAAAAACTTCAAAGGTTCCGACTCGAGTGAACCTTCTGCTCTATTTCTATTTTGTGCTTTGACTTTATATTCCCAATGGCAATGTCACATTGCATTTCATGAATCATTTTCAGCTTTTCGCATGTATTCAATAATGTCAGAGAGATCTAATGTCTTTAGATTTCAATAGTTTCACAGTTATAGCAGTGTTTATAGCAGTTTTAACAAGCTTTGATACGGCTCTGTGTACAGATTGATTCTCGTAAGATCTGGTAGAGCTATCGTTGCACTGAACACGAGTTTGCACTGTTGACGTTGTGCTATACAGTAAACAAAGTAAGTCCGTGACGGTACACGTTGGCTACCTCCTTGCTTTTTTCTTCTATTGCATAAAGCTTGTTGGCAAGCCAAGCGATTGGCGGTAACACGTTGGCTATAACTCCTCGTCTTTCTTGTTTAAATAAAGAGCTCTGCAGACTCAACTGATTTTTTCTGTTTCGATCACAACTCACAAGTTATTTTCTTCGTGAACGACATACAAACACCCGCTTCTGTTTAATAGTTGTTTACGCTTTGTCTGATGCAATTTTTCGCTCTTTGTACTGAGTGTAGCCATGTATTCTGTGGTGTAGCACCTTATACAGCCAATGTGGCCAATGTATAATGAATACACGGCCTAAACAATATATCTTCTGGCACTTAATTGGGCGCCGGTAATGCATAACGTCATCAACATATATATATATATATATATATATATATATATATATATATATATATATATATATATATATATATATATATATATATATATATATATATATATATATATATATATATATATATATATATAAACAGTTTTGTTTTTCGTTATAGATAAAAGAGTGCTCAATACTACAAATTATTTAGCAGAGCGAATTAATTTGTTATCTTAAAATGTTTCAATTGAAACATTTTAAGATAACAAATTATATATATATATATATATATATATATATATATATATATATATATATATATATATATATATATATATATATATATATTGCGCACGCTCACTGCTTGCAGTTTGAGCGCTCTGGCATGGTTTTGATGTCCCACAATCGTGAGGCATCAAAGGTAACTATAAATAAGAGTTACTTTCATCCTGCTCCTCAGCACTACACTGATGAGGCCCATTAGGCCGAAACGGTACCGTCTGTAGTTAGATATCGCTCTATGGCCTTTAGGTCATATTGAGCGCTCTACAGGATGAGCCATGCCGCTTACGCATTGCGCACGCTCACTGCTTGCAGTTTGAGCGCTCTGGCATGGTTTTGATGTCCCACAATCGTGAGGCATCAAGGGTAACTATAAATAAGAGTTACTTTCATCCTGCTCATCAGCACTACACTGATGAGGCCCATTAGGCCGAAACGGTACCGTCTGTAGTTATATATATATATATATATATATATATATTGCGTAGAATCTCAAAGATTTTCGACTCAATATTTACGTCTGAAATGTTTAATATATACACTTGAAAAAAGCACTGTTCTAGCTCCTTGCTAGCTCTGTAAAATGAATATAACGTCTAAATAATATCGGCACTTATTTGAATGCATAACATCAATTTATATATTGCGTAGATTCTCGAAGATTTTCTTCAATATTCATGTCTGAAATGTTTATACATTTCAAAACAACACTGTCTCGCTCATTCCTAGCATCGTCACGCCATCATGATCTACGGCTTGATAGCGCATGCGCATTTGCGCTGCTAAAAAAAAATCGGGTGTTCCGGGGGTAAAGAAACACCGCGGAAAGACGTCTGCGCATGCACCAAATTATGAAAATATGGCGGGGAATTTGAATATCAATTTCTAAAACAAAAACATGCTTATTAATTGGTCAAAAATTAGTAAAAAAACGAGAAAATATAGCAAATGGGTAGACTAGACATTAATTGAAAGCGTCCTGGCATTTAAAGTATGGAATGAAATATAATTCATGTAAAAAAATGTTGATTTTAACGGACACGACTTCGAAAATTTTTGCAAAATTATTCAAAACAAAAATTCAAACTCAAAAGTTAAGAAAACTCTCGAAAAGTTAAGCTTTTTAACCTACTCAAATTGTAGAATAAATCCAAAAGTTTAATTATTGTGAACACGAAAATTTTTTATATCTGGCGACACAGTTTTTTTTAAAGAAATGTATCTCAAACGAAAATTCGGAAATTGTCGTTGCTTAGTTGATAAACAAAACGTTTCAGGCGATAAATTTGTCAACAATCACATTTAGTTCATGTTCTTGTACAATGCAATTTCTTGAAACTTCTGGCTGTATTTATTCCTAGTTTTTAGAATATGTTTATTTTTGCGCTCGAAATCTGGCTGTAAAGACGCACAATGAAGTCACTCTTTTTTACCGCCATTTTGAACCTTCGGAAACGTTCGGAACAGCTTCTCACCAACTTCGCAATACTATTACAGGTAAGGTTGACGCATGCGCAGACGTTTTTCCGCGGTGTTGGGTAAAGATCCTTTACACAACATGAGAAGCGCATCTTATAAAATTTACAATAACGACAACAATTCCTCGAATTTTTTGTAAACTTGGCAAAACTTGGCAAAAGGCCTAAAGAATATTTAAATAAGACAACTGGAATTGCCTAAATAACCTTCAAAGCACAGACTAAGTACGATAAATCACTACGAACATATATCGTATACACCCCCCGGAAAGTTTACTGTATGACTGAATAAATGAATGAATGAATGAATGAATGAATGAATGAATGAATGAATGACTGACTGACTGATTCGTGTGAATTTCCCCCCAGTCATCACAATAGTGGGAAGTTTCGAAGAAACTTCACACTAAAAACGGATGAGGCATCATTTAACAATTAGACAACGAATCCGAGTTGTCTATGACTATGAGCGAATAGTCAACGAGGCGAAGCCGAGTTGACTATTCGTTCAGAGACAAAGAGGCTGAGTTGTCTAATTGTTTTAGATAGTAGAAACCACATAAAGAAAACGGAATTTTTCACTTGATTTTTGTGTAAAATAGTAACGTTTTAACGAAATGAGCGTTTAATTTAAATGGCTTCCTTTGGCGACATTTCGCCTCGGCCTACACAGTGTTGCGAACTCTCAAGAATGACTTGAAAAATACAACTTGTGAGTTTTAAAAAGTTAAAAGGCCTTAAAAAACATGTCGTAAAACAGTATAATAGTAAGAGACCGTTATAGAAGCAAAGTTTGGTTAATTAAAACTTATTTAAAAGAAAAATTCCAAAATTTCGAACACAAAATGGCTTCCCAAATTGTTACTAAATTAGTAAATAAAGTTGTCGTTAAAATTCCGAATAAAAATCCACACACATGCAAAAGAATCCGATTATCCGAATGTCGTTGAAATCTTTAAAATATCTGGAACATAAAGAGGCAAACCATTTCCATAATAATCGAAAATCGATACTAAAGACAATAAAATACTGTAAATTGGCTTCAGTGGACTCAGTACCAAGCCCGAAATGTACTCTTCTCCGACCAAACTGCGAAAAAAATAAATATAAACATCGAAAAATACTAGCCAGTGCTATACATGCTTTGATTCAAATGTTCCACATATATTCAGCTATTCTTCGAAAAAATACGTCCAAATGTAAATAGTACAACGTACAACTTGTCCGTAAACATAAAATTAAAAAAACAATACCTTAAAAGGCAGTTTATCGCTTCCCTACATATATTAAACCACCATCGGCAAACTGTTTGTCAGGTTGAGCTCGGTTTTCTGTGCTGCCGAATACTACGAGACCAGTCAAAGCCTTTATGGCATAATTATGGCTTATGTGCCCGGTTGTTGGCACATAGCTGCTTTATTGTTTTAATCAATTTTTAATAATTAACAAGAAAAATTATTAATTAATAACTATATAACATTTGGCACAGAAAAGGTGGGGGCATTACTAACGCCCACTACACATTACGTATCTATATAAGTTCAACATATCGCGTCCAACAACGAGGAGGAGGGTGGGTAATTCTCTTCTATCCAATTTCTTGATGTGAACTGCAGCCCTCGTGGAATAGGAAAGGACAGATAGCCCGCTTCACCACTGATAAATACCGAAATTTCCAGTCACGTGACTATACCTAAATTAACTTGCCCGCGCAAATTACTTATTTCGCATAATTAATTTCAAAAATAAATTATTCCGGGAAGCAATAAAAACTCTTATCGCTGTGGCAATAAGTTCCTTTAAAGACGTTGCTCGGCTTATTTCGGTCAAGATTGTTTTTATAAATGTTGTTATGAACGAATTGTTTTTCGGCAACTAAAAGTTGTATTTTTCTGTCAAAAAGCAATTTCTCAAGCATGTCCACGAATCAAAAAATAAATATTTTTACTTAGTTTACCTTCTGTTTTCTTGTTGAGTAGAAAAGCATCTATTGCAATGAAACTAAAAGCTTTTTATCCAGCTTTTATCGTGTCGTTTTAGCAGTTTGTCAGTCATGCTTGCACAACAAACGCAACAAGTAACAAACATGCTTGCACAACAAGTAACAAACGCAACTGATCTCAAATGTACTTCGCAACTGGAATTTTATCGGAATTTCATTATAACCATGAACTATCAAATAAAATAATAAAAACGTTATTTACCGTTTTGATCGGTTCGTACTATATATATATATATATATATATATATATATATACAATTACTCAAATTTCCTTTAAATTATTTTTGGGGGCGATTGATGTTCGATCGGCTGGTAACCAACTTGAACTCCGAATGAAGGCAAAATATCGACATATTTTTAGCGCTATTTTTTAAATCAAATTCATACCTAAATTTCAAAATTTTTCTTCGGCAATATATAGACTTATCCTTCTATTTTCGTGGGTGATATGACTTAGATAATTATTATTTCGTATAAAATAGAAAACAGCGCAGTTATTGACCCTCCTGAACGGATAACGGATATCGTCTCAAAATATGTCAACTTCGAAAGCTTATTTCAAAATCGTGGCACTTGATTGGCACATGACTTTAACTTTTCTATAAACTACTAACATTAGCCAACACAAATCGCCAATAATATCTTTCTGATCTACCATTTGACAAGAATGACAAGCGCGCAAACTTTTAAAATTTGAAAATGTGTCGAAATCGAGCATACTTTATCGGTAAACCTAATTGTTGATATTAACAAATAAAACCACGTTACACTACACTGAATGAAGCTTGATTATGTAAATATATGTCTTTCATCATTATTCTTTGGTTTGGCGCTTGAATCAAATTGTTTGACTGTACAGTTTGGCTTCACGAATAGAGTCATTCAATGCCAGTGTGTCCAGTGTCTTCTGCGCGCCTCAATGCCACGAGTCCTGATTGTGACATACTATACAATCTTCGCTCTGTTCGATGATGATGATCGACAGTTTGCTGAGCTTTATCTCTGGTTTTATGCGTCAAACAAGGACAAAAATACCACTGTTCGAATCAGCGTGAAAAGTTGTGTTTACGGATGGAAAATTGATTTCAAAATTGACTTCTATTCTAGCTATTTGTCGCCTTTGAAAGACAAAAGCCGCTCAAAATAATCCTTCACGTTTTTCGAATTCCTTTTTTCGAGGAAAGTTTTCTTTCGAATTACAACTCGAACTCTCACGATTGACTTTTTGCTGCGTCTTATCTCTGGTTTTATGCGCCCAATAAGGACAAAAATACCACCGTTCGATTCAGTGTAAGAAATTATACTCACAGATGTCAAATGTATTACTAAACTACAGTAATCTAGCGATTTATGGTCTTTGAAAGACAAGCGAAATTGTATTGTTCACAAATCGCTCAAATTTAGGGAAGCCTCACATATCGATTTCGTCCATGAGAAACGTCATATGTTCGTTTCTCTGGAGACCTCCCCCACCCCCCCTTAGAAACGTCACACATATTTATATCGATATTTTGTTCGATATAGTATACATAAGGTAATTTTCTACTATTTTCTGCGGTCGGCTATTGGCGATGCTTCCGCGAGGAGTATGTCATCTTCTGCTGACATACTCTTTTTTTATTAATATATATGAACTTCAAAATTTCTAACGTTTCTCAAAACAACTTTTTTTTGCATGAAATACTGATAATTTTAGCGCGGTTTTCTTGAAATTTGAGTGTTCTCAATGCAAGGAAGGCGTAATAATATAAATGTATACGTGTAGAACAGGTATGGTATAGAATGTAGGCCTATAGACTGTTGTTTGTATCAAATTGTTTTCTTTTTTATACTCTGCAAAGATGATTTAGAAATGTCAAGGCTTTCGAAAAAACTATCGAATTTTTCCATGATATTTACAGAGAAACGTCACAGCTGCAACTCCCCCCCACCCCAAACGAACATATGACGTTTCTCGTGGAAAAAATCGATATGTAAGGCTTCCCTAAGCAGTTCGTATACATGTACATTGGCATCGGCAGTTTAATTCTATACGTAGCTTAGTGATGTATTGTATTGGCGCTGCAGGCTGTAAGGCATCTGGCAGGACAATTCTGAGAGACACCGCCCCCCTAATTAAAAGGGGATAGTTACGTCCCTGTACACAAGGAAAGAATAAAGACCTATTGTTAACACGCTAATATTGTCAAATATAGATAAACATATAGATAATAATGATTCTTATTTATTATTTTAGAACAACCACCGACTGAACCGCCACCGGTAAGAATGATATTTGCTACTCGAATTCTTCATTAAACACCATGGGTCCTGAAGGGATAAATGGGAACTAGGATTTGCCTGTATCTGGGCTGGGAAAATGGGATTTGGGTTACTGAGATTGGGAATGAAAAACAATTGACAATTTGGGCAGGGCTGGCGCTAAAGCGGGTGTATAACACCCCCAGTCAGCAGGTAGTCGGCAAAATATTGAATCCATGCAGTCGCAAAACATGGATTTCGATAGGACGAAAAGAAGAATATTTGAGCGACACCGATTAAAAAAGAAGAATGCTAGCTAAAAGGTGGTATACGGAAAAATTTGGGGAAAATGGAACGAACAACAATGGTTAAACACAAAATAAGATTGAAAGATTGAGAAATATGTTCTCCGGAAGATTCTTTTTGATGTTGTGCCGCCGCTACATCCCCCCCCCCCCCCCCCAACTGATAGGTATTACTGCCCTTGGTGAAAAATACTGCGTACGGCCCTGGCCTCAACGCGCCTCAATTTTTTGTTTCAGATAATCACAGTTCACGTACAGCTTGTTTTTCACATGACTAACATGACGCGAACCGAGCCTATGGTATCTGTCGAAATGCCACTAGGGAAAACGGTTTACAATGTTTTGGAGTTAGCCAAATTAAAAAATCCTTGCTACACCGCTACATACGTCAAGCTGGCGTGGGGCAGATCGGTTACAAGTTTATGTGGGGTTAAAAAGCGGCCAATGCTGGGCTACTATTGGCTGATCCGCGTCAATGGTCGCAGAGCACGATATGGTGTTGATGGTCTCAGACCAAAGGATGGTTACGTTATTACATTTAAGTACAAGAAGATTACTTTTTAGTGCTTACAATAATCGTACAGTGATAGTAAAGTGAAATGATGTATTGTGATGATTTAATCAGTAATATAGTGTGATATAAATTTAACTCTGTAATGTAATGAAATGTAATGTAATGTAATGTAATACAATGTACTGTCATACAACTATACAATGCAATATGTAATGAAATGATGAAGACGCAGTCTAACGTAAATAAAGACTATGCAGTGTGATGTATTGTAGTGCAATGATGTAATGTAACCTATAAACGCAATGTAACCATGTAAGGTGATATAATGGTATACAATATAATGTTGTAAAACTAATGAGTGACTGACTGGCCTTTCAAAAAAGGTTGTCCTTTGCAAACCTTACACTTTAACGCCCGTAGTCTAAAAGCTCACTCACACTCAATGAGTGGAGGTTCAATATAAGCTTCTCTCGAGTGTCATTGCTGCTTTTGAATAGCTGAGGGTTAGTATCGTGCCATACTGGTTGACTACTCACCCTCCAGCTATTCAAAAACAGCACTGACACTCAAGAGAAGCTCAGATTGAACCTCCACTCATTGAGTGTGAGTGTGAGTGTGAGTGAGCTTTTAGAATACAGGCGTGAACCTTAAACTCTAAGCGCGCAAAGCTTAATGGGAGAAAATTTTTTTACCCCTAAAATGGTCCACTGACCGAAAATTTTTTGGCGAAGAAAAAAATTTTGAGAAGCCCTTTTTTTTGGAAAAGTGCCCCTCAAAGCCTGTTCCCCCCCAACTTTTCGAAGCTTCCTACGCCCCTGGGCCCAAATTTTTGAATTCACCTTTCTTCTTCAAAGAAAACAGGCTGTTTTCTTCCAGTTTGTTACAACTCGTGCGTTGTTACGTGTGTATGCATGGCAAGCCCGTAGCTGGCTCTCAATTTCTGAGGGAGCACTACAGAAAGAATGTAACAGAGGGGTTGGGATGATTTTGACTTTCGTGCTAGCAGCTAGTTTTCCTTTTCAGCTCAGAAAAATTGGGATCGAACGGAACCGTTCTTCTACACTGTAAAAGCATTATACTTGTGCTCAATTTTGTGAGTCTTTAAAGTTCTGTATAGGCTGTATAGAGTTAGTTCAGCCGTCTGCTATCTAGCCTAGCTTCTAACAATGAGGTTATTTATTTTAGGCCACAAGCAATCTATTTTCATACAAAAATTGACAAAATTTTCATACAAAAAGTGTATGGTATTGTAATGCATATGATTTTTAATATTGACCCATGCTATCTTTGTTTAGTATACATTCAATCATGGAATATTACAAATTCATAATTTTGATTGGTTCCTCAACCATTGATATAATCCATGGTAAAGAAAAATACAAAACAAAATTACAAATCACGCACTATTTGTGGATATTTTTATCTAAATTAATACAAAAATATAAAATTAACCTAGCCTCAGCATATAGTAAGAAATTAGGCTATACGCCTTTGTTGACTTTGTTGGCTTGGATATGACAGCCAT
>CACRXK020002625.1:10319-41803 GCA_902702795.2 Paramuricea clavata
CCCCCCCCCCATTTCGTGATACTTTCATCTTATTAGTGGCAATTAAGGCCCCGTGTTTTTGAAAACTGAAAATTCGCGTCGCGTTCAGCGGCGTAGCCAGCTCGGATAATTAGGGGGGTCCATATTCATATATTCGTGTTCACAGACCAAGCCCGTAGCTGGCTCTCAATTTCTGAGGGGGGCACTGCAGAAATAATGTAACAGAGGGGTTGGGATGATTTTGACTTTCGTGCTAGCAGCTAGTTTTCCTTTCCAGCTCAGAAAAATTGGGATCGAACGGAACGTTCTTCTACACTGTAAAAATATTATACTTGTGCTCAATTTTGTCTTTTGTCTTTAAAGTTCTGTATAGGGTTAGTTCAGCCGTGGTTATTTATTTTAGGCCACAAGCTATCTATTTTCATACAAAAATTGACAAATTTTCATACAAAAGGTGTATGGTATTGTAATGCATATGATTTTATTGACCCAGCCCTGCTATCTTTGTTTAGTATACATTCAATCATGGAATATTACAAATTCATAATTTTGATTGGTTCCTCAACCATTGATATAATCCATGGTAAAGAAAAATACAAAACAAAATTACAAATCACGCACTATTTGTGGATATTTTTGTCTAAATTAATACAAAAATATAAAGTTAACCTCAGCATATAGTAAGAAATTAGGCTATGCCTTTGTTGACTTTGTTGGCTTGAATATGACAGCCGCGTTGTCTATTTTTTTTAAATGGAAAATAATGTGGAATAAGGGAGGGGGCATAATTTCAATTTTATTTCCGAGTGGGGGGCACTGCCTGATGCATGGTAAGAGTCAAATATACGTTTTTGCCAAAGACGTCTTCACGTCACTATGACGACTTTTACAAATCCCCCTCCCTACCAAAGACGTCAGCTAGGTCTTTAGTCTTTACGTAATAGCGGATAATTTTCGAGATTAATCTAGATTAGTAACTTCAAATTCTGGCATACATGTTTCTCATAAGAACTGGGAGATGGCTATTAGAAAGTTGGCTTTATATGTGCAAAAAAAATGTTGTGGTAAAATTTATTGAAGAATTTGTTTATTGAGGGATTGACTATTTTTTAATTCAGTATTTCAGGGGGAAAAGCGTCATACCTACAAACTCCCCCCCGGGCCCTCCCTCCCAGACGTCATACGAAACGTATATCTGCCCTAAATAGTAAGATGACCTTTGACCCTTTGCAAACCATCAATATTTTGGATTGACACGGATTCGACTTTGTTGTCGGAAAAATACATTATTTATTTAGTACAGTGTTGAATTTATGCTAAAGTAGTAAAAATGTCCAGACAGCGAAGAAAAGAATCTGTGGAAGATCTTTTAGATAACAACAATATACCTAGTTCGACAACAACAGCCACTAAAGAAAGGTAATTAATAGTTAAATATATACATTCTGATACATTTTGAAAATGTTCTAGACCTGATTTTGAAATGAATGTAAATTACCTGTCGTCCACGTTGCAGTTCAATGCAAACACTACAGAATACAATTTATATTTTCTAGAAATAGTTCAAAATCTTTTCATTTATGCTAGATTTGCAGTATAGTATAACAGTCATGTGCTAATTATTTTGATTTAAGAATAAGATCGTGCTTTTCTTGATGTTTATATTCCATGCATCGTGCACTAAGTGCTAAGTGATCGTATAATACCAGCCGGTATATACGAGTCTAATTATTTTCCCATTTGCAAATAGTTTCGTTATATACTTTAATATTTATGAATAGGTTCAATAAGTTATCCTCCTGAACGGAATGTTATTTGTTTATATGTGGTTTATATAATTAAATTGAGCAGGGCCACAATAAAGTGTTAAGGGGGGAGGAGATATGTGTGTTGTTTATTCAGGCTTGCAAAGAGTAGATAGTTTGTCTAATAATTTGTGTATATATAAAAGGAAAACAACAGACAAATTATCTATTAGGTCAACCAGCTGTGTATACTGAGATGGACAGTCCATCAGATGGATGATGTGTCTTAATCCTTTAAGTGGCAATATTCCAATATATGCCTAGATGTGCCCTAGATACTTTATTATTTTATTCTGCCAAACGCCAGACAATTTTACTCATCAAGGGGAGAGTGCTGCCACTAAATGGGTTAACTGATCAATGAAACATCTAGAGCTAGTATAAATTTACACACACTCTCTTCCCTCTAAAGATAGCAGAATTTCACTGAATTTGCTCTGCATGGGGGGAGCGTGGATCTTTTCTGGCCCATTGGGTCAATGTCTTAGTTTCAAAAGTTTGCCATGATGTTTTTAGCTTGCGTAGCAGGTGGTATTAGGGGCAGGCTTTTAGCCAGGTTCCTAAAAGAGGGCATCCAAATTTAGTACAACGATACATCTACAGTAAAGGGGCGGGGGGGGGGGGGGGGTTCAGGAAAACGTTCCTCTGGAAAACGTTTGAAGTTTATGTCAGTATCTGTTCCAATCTCGTTCGAAATTTTTCAAACACACTTGGCTATGTGAGTTTGTGCCACTATGCTTCTTTACTTAACTACGACATTTTCATTCAGCCAGGTACACCATCAAATTGATCAAAATGTCAAATGTATAATAATAATAAGGAGAATTGAAGCTATTTTGTGAGATATATTAATATACTTTATAGCGTAATAATTGAAAATAATTTCCCTTTCCCCCCAGAATTTGGGTTCTTGTTCTAGGGGCGTCCCAGGATGCCCGGACGCCCTTCTGGCTAAAAGCCTGATTAGGTAACAGTAACTTGTCAAATTTACCAAATAAGGGATATTGGCCATTGGCAGCTTTTCCAAAATTATCAAAATGCTAATCAATTGAGCTTATTTAATGCCAGTATATCATCTAATTAACATTCATCTATTTTCAGGAACACTTCTGGACATGTTGGAATATTGATAATTAAACAACTAGTTGTGTGTTTCTGCACTATATATTGTTTGCTGTTGCTGTTGCTATACCTCAGCTCAACATTTAGACAACAGCTAGTGTTTTTAAACTATTGTGAGTAGCATTGTAATAAAAAATATTTATTGTAAAGTTATATCTCATAGCCACTGCAGGAGATCTGCAGGTGACAGCTAGTCCCGGCAATCTTTGGTGGCAAACAGCAATTGATTGAGCAATTGCCACTGATAACTGAAATTATTAAAAACAATATATATGTTATATGAAGTTGACCCAATGACTTGCAACTTGACTTGGGGCCTTACACAAAATATGTGATGCTTAGGGTGGTAGGGTGCTTGAACAATAGTGAGTCACATAATGTATGCACAAGGGAGTATCACAAAGCACAGGGTGTCACATGACAGAAAAACAATATATTGGAACTGGCATGAAGTAACTCATACTGTACATACGTGAAGTGGAGAGATCTCAGACATTATTAGATCCCACTTCAATAAACCATCCTGCACATACATGCCCTTTTATATGTAAGGGGGGGGAGTAGCTCAGAGTCACATAATTATATAGATAGGGAGTAATGCCAACCATTACAGCTAGATTATCACAAGGGGTAGGGGAGTCAAAAATCGTCAAAAAAAGAATCACATATTTTGTGTAATTATTGGTCCCTTGCTTACAAACAAAATGACTTGCAAGACTTGTGACTTAACTTGTTACAAATGACTTGTAATGTGACTTGGACTTGCAAAACCACTTGTTAACAATTCTGATTTAATTAAACATTTACCAGTGTAAACACTTGGTAAATTCTCAGTGTTGAAGCATAAATATTTACCTCTCTAATTACCTCTCTTATCTAATAAACACCTCTTTATTCACACATCGTATTTCCCTAGTGAAAAATCCATTTTTGAACTATGATGATCCAGAAGCCTTTGGATTGCCAAATACTACAAACTTTTATATTAATGGCAAAGCTGGGAAGCTGGGTGTGTGGTAAGCAATTTGTGCTTGTTCAAAAATGAACGGAATAATCATGATAACTACAGTTCCAAGCAATTTATGCTGCAACATGCAATGTCGGACATAAGAGCTACTGTATGTTATATAAAAAGTAGTCAAGGGAAAATTCTAAGTATGGCCCACGGTTTATTCTACCAACTATTAAAAGAAAGTGTCACTCGGCAGTATAGAGTCTCCCACAATGGAAACACAGGAACAAAGTCGAAATGAAAATAGGGAACAATTGGGAACATATAACTATAAGTTTGGAGAACATTGTAACATGGGGAACAAGGGAATATGGCAAAATCTTTATGGGAACAAAGGAAAGATTTCCACAGAACCACTCCCCCCCCCCCCCCCCCCCCCCCCTCCCTGGAAGACCCTGATTTCTCAGTGAATACTACTACTTCTTCGATAACATGGTTATCCGAAATTGCGTTGCAAGTTGCAGCTCCGTATGATCGGCTTATTATTTGTGTCTCTAACAATTTGAAACCCCTACAACACACTGTGCTGTTCACGTCTGTTGTTAAAGTACCAATGAAGCAAACACTGCGATCTAAGTGAAGAAGAGAAAATCGTCACACTGACGGAAATCCGTCTGATACGAATATGGAACCAAACCCATCCGATGATTAAATCTGAAATTAATTTGACTAATATTAGGTGTAAAGAGAAATCGAGAAGATAATTGCGTGGCCAGTTGCTACAGATATTCATTATATTACACGGGTCCATTGGCATTGATATGTGTGGGTCTCTAATCTATAGTTTTAAGACTTGTTTAGTTTATAGAAATCTGCTTTATTCTATCAGGTACGTCCCAGCTAATGGCTTAGCAGCAATAAACGATGGGAAACCTGTCATTTTATACATGCATGGCAACGCCTACTCCAGGTGCGTGAACAATTTAAGCCCCATACAGACGAGCGAAGTTTTCCCTTTTTTATAGTCATAATCATAGAAGTATTTCTTGTTCACTTGTAGAGTTTTCCTTGGCGACCGTACACGCGAACAAATTTTTCTTGTCCAAAACTCGAAAGCTGGCATGCTAGCTTTGGAACGAAGGTCGTTGGCAAAGAAAAATTGTCAATTTTTTAATAAAACTTGTCGAGGAAATCTTACGGCTGCTAAGGAAAATTTGCCAAGGAAAACCTGTACTAATTATACAACTACTGCATGGTGCATTTTCCCTTCGCTTGCCAATTTTTTTAGGTATAATTCAGACACCAACCACGGCAGCCAAAGAGGGTAACATCCCTCAACCCTAGCCTACGCCAGCTACCTTCAACGTAAATCTTCCCATATAATCGCCGCAGAAAGCTTGTGATTTTATCAATTTACTTTTCTGTAGAGCTACCCAGCATAGGACTTCAACGTACAAGGTAATTCATTGTACGGGTTCATTGTTCTTTAACTGAACAAAACATGAGAAATTTTAAAAAATCGCGTGTTACACAACGTAAAAATGCACAAGTTGTAACAAACCTGCAGCAGACTTGTAGCAATGCTGTTCCAACAACTTGACAGAACTTGTCAACAGGATGTGTTCGCACTGCTTGTTCCCAGCTTGTTGACAACTTGCTACAAGGTTGTTGGGCTCAATAGACTGTTACAAGTTGTTCCAACAACTTGTTATCGTCCTACAATTCAACAGTTTGTCAACAAGTTGTGAGCGACAACCTTGTAGCGACTTGATAAAATAACAGCATTGTTACAACTTGTTGACAAGCTTGCAGCAAGACTATTGCAAACACATCTCGTTGATAAGTTGTGAGATTTTTACGTGTGCAGTAGATAATACTATATTATATATTTCTTTGCCAAGGTGTTATCAGCGCTGGGATGTCACGTGATTGCGCATGATTACAGAGGTTTGAATATATTTTTCATTTTTTCGCTAAGCGCGGATCAAACGACGATTAGCTAGTGTCACGGATCATGAGAGTGCATAAGTGTTGGCAGCTAGTCCATAGATATCTTATATACACTAGATAGTGCATCTAATTATTCTGCAATTCAAAAATTGAAGCCGTGATTGCAGACTCAGGATATTCCCATGAAATGAGAAGACTCGTATGTTTTCTATTTCTTAAACAGGGAACTTAAATATCAAAGTAAACCTATTCCAAATACATTTTTAAACTATTCGAATGATGAAAGTTGTTGTTTTTAAGCGTTTATTAGCGAGTGGGAACTACCAACATGGCCGCCATCTATTCAAATGGGGGTAACCGCTAACATGGCCGCCGTCTATTCAAATGGGGGTAACCGCTGGAATATTCTTGGCTTCAATTTTACTAAAAGAGATGCACAATCTATAGTGTATATAAGATATCTATGTGGCAGTCTATGTTAGCTTTTCTTAATGCTTTCCCAACACTATACTATGTATTCTGTTTGTATAGGTACTGTACACGCGTGAAAATCTCACATCTTATAGCAAGTCTGCCAACAAGGCGTCAAGAAGTTGTCTTCGCACTGCTTGTCCCAAGTTGTCAACAAGATTGGAACAAGCAGTTAACAACTTGTAACAAGCTTGTTGATATTATCAGACTTGTTGCAAGGTTGTTCCAACAAGTCCGATACATTCATGATATAACAATTGTTCCAACCTTGTGTCGTCAACCTTGTAACATTCTTGTTATATCATGACTGTATCAGACTTGTTAGAACAACCTTGTAACAAGTCTGCTAATGCCATCAAGCTTGTTACAAGTTGTTTACAGCTTGTTGCAATCTTGTTACAGCAACTGGGAACAAGCAGTGCGAACACAACTTGTCGACAGCTTGTGAACAGATTTGTAACCTATCAAAATTGCACGAGTCCAAAAGATGAGTGCAATTTGAAAAACTCTTTGAAAAACTCACGAGTGTATGTTTTTTTCAAATTGCACGAGAAATCATACTATTACTTATTAATAATATACATGAGAAAATTATGCAGTCACGTGCTAAGTCACATGGAAATAATTTGGGTTTTTTTATTATTTCTGCTGGAAATTGCTGTATCTTATTGGCTATCTTTGTTATTGTTTCATATTTTAAGCCAATTAGAAAGCCTAAATAGTCAATGAAATTTACACTGTATTTCTTTTTCTGGCACTGTATTTCATTTTTGGCTCTGTATTTCGAAAAATTTGCACTGCTGTTAGACTTACGCAAAAAGAATTGAGAAAGTTTTTCATGTATATTATTATATTGTAACATAATTGTCCTGGTGTAAAATATAAGCATCAATGATCATGTTTTTCAATCCATGTGAGACTATATTCACTCGAGATTGTTATATTTTGTTCAGGGTTCGGTGATTCAGACGGAATTCCCACAGAACAAGGTAGGGTAGTATTTGTTGTTGCTTATCTAATGGATGATCACGTATTTGGGCATTTGTTGTCTCTAATTTCTACGTCAGGATATGGAAGTAAGACAAAGTATACCGCGAATGAAGCGGTCATTCGCAGTATAGGGAGCCATGCATATGCCCATGGAGTTTCTGTACATAATTATCAGCAGAGGTGTACTATCACTGCATTGTCGAACCATGCAGAGGTGTACTACTATTGAGTTTCTGTACATAATTATCAACAGAGGTGTACTAACACTGCATTGTCGAACGATGCAGAGGTGTACTATCACTGCATTGTCGAACCATGCTTAATTCAGCAGTAAGCACTTCAGAATGTTCTCATGTTTACTTTCAAGGTTTGATCGACGACAGTTTAACAGTTTTCCAATGGATTTTAGCCAACACTAATAACGGTCCAGTTTACCTATGGGGACATTCCTTGGGATCAGCGTACGTATAACATTCCTATAATTTATGCATCATTACGTGAAAAAATAGATTATTCAATCGTTTATACATATTCTATAGTGTTGCTGTTGCAATTTCCAAAATCTTGACAGAAACAGGTAGATATGTTTTTAAATTTGCTTTCATTTAAATTATTATACTGAGTATTATTTATATAGCCTATACTATGGGCATTTATTATTGATAATGTTAATTATATACGGTATAAATAATTTATACTGTATATAATTAACATTGTCATTGAATATTTCTGTTATTAAATATTTCTGTTATTTCAAGACGTCTCCGTGATGGGAGTTATACTCGAGGCACCGTTGAATAATATGAGAGATGCTGCATTTAATCATCCATTAGCCACAGTGAGTAGCAAATATAACCACTATGCCATTTCCGAATTATTGTCGAATACCTACAGACAATATCCTGACGAGACCAAATTAACACTAAGCCTCGACTTGGTGTTATTGTTCTTGATAACTAGAGCGTAATTCAGAAATGGTATATTTAACAAATAGATAAGATTATGCCGTTGTCTGTACAGTTATAGCACAGTTGATAGAATACATGGTTTGGAGACTCGATGAAAGTACAATATAACTCATTAACTATGTTATTGTCCAGCTTTATGCAAGAATTTGGTCCTATCTCGTCACGTGTGTATTGTATTTTTGCTCAAATAACCAATAATAAATTTGTGGTTGAGTTATCCATCCGTAACTTGAACAAATGCTCAATTTAAACATTGCTATTGGTTGTGCGGGAACAAATACAATACATACGTGACGAGATAGACCCAAATTCTTGCATAAACCGAAATCAACATAGTTAATGAGTTATATTGTACTTTCATCGAGTCTCCAAACCATCTATTAAAATAACTGTGGTTATAGAACACAGTATGACGTGAAAAAGTGACGAAGAACAAAAAAGTGGCTCTCGAGGCGAGTGGATCACTTTTTTGTTCTTTCCACATGATGACGTCATACTGTGAATCTAGAACTGAACAGACACCAGCAAAATCTTATCTATTTGTTTTATATAATAAAAAGAAAATCCCCGAATTAAACAGGTAAATAGTTTTATCCACTTTTTATCCACCCAAACATTTGGAAATTTGAAGTCGAAATTTTAAAAATATCACGTATACATGATCTATACAAATAAGGGAATGCTATTGGCTACCTTAAGTTACGTCACCTGTGACGTAATTCCGTGCGTCTGTTCCCTAGTAGATCATGGCTCTCGACCAATGAAAGCGTTCGAATTCTTAACGTTATTGTATGTTACTTTATTCATTTTAAAAAGTTCCACTTGCTTGTTCAAAGAACGTAGATAGCCCATAATAAGTATAGGTAATCATGCGATGGCGAGTGCAATTAGATATTTAAATTGGACGAGCCGCCGAGGCGAATCCAAATTGGCAAATTTCCAAACATCACGAGTACTATTAATCCCTAATTGTACGAGCAACATCGCACGATTACTTGTTTATTATTAGCATGACAAAACTGGATACGTATTTCTCAATGTCAACATCATATTCTCTCGCCAAAGCCCAGTTCTGCCAGACTTTCAACCAAAATTTGGTGCTTTTGTTTGTATTTTCATTTAGTTCTTTTGTTCAAGCAAAATTTGGTGCTTTTGTTCGTATTTTTATCTGGTTCCTTCACGGCAATTTCATTTCACGCTTGTGTTTAATACCTTTCCGCCATATTGTTTGTTTTGGGAAAATCATTAATTGTACTGCAGTACAATTAATGAAATAATTGTACTCCTCTCAACCAATCAGCATCCAGTAATTTTGTCATGCTAATAATAAATAAACAAAAATTCCACTCCAAAATTTCCACCTTCAATCCCTTCAACATTTAGTTATATCGAGTGAGATGATCAAAATCCTTATATTTACCCATAGACTAGATGGCTGCATTTTGAGCTTGTCTGCTCTGCCCTTGTAGCAATTACTTGGATTTAAGGTAAACGTTTTCTGCATTCAGCCATATAGGATGTGGCCTTTCTTCCAAGATACGTTACAAGAAGTAAATGAAATGTATAAAAGTGACGAAATGTGAGTAGTAAACACTTTCCGCTGTTAAATTTCTACATGTTGGCATTGTTTTGTGTGTACATGCATAGCACCACTTAGCATTTTCAAACTTTCTTTTTCAGAATTTCCAGCATAAAGTATAATATATTAATCTTACATGATCATGGAGACAAGATAGTTAAATTTATGTCAGGAAAGAAGGTGATTTAATTCTCATCTTTCTTACAATGAATCTTGTAGATAGTACTCCTTAGCCCCGTACAGGCGCAAACGAGCGTTCTCGATGATTAAGATGATTTTTTATGATGATTATTAAGGAGTTTCCTACATTTTAATAGCTATACTCAAAGCCTAATAAACGATGTTCAATACTTATTATGGTTGATGTCAATAAATTTCTGGAGACGAGGAACGTACCAAAACTAAGCCAACATTCATACCATTACATACCATGATGCGAACAAAGAAAAAAAATTTAAAAAAAATAAAATGAAAAAGTTCAACTCACAACCGTTTCTTTAATTTTGTAGCTACACGAAGCAGCATTGAAGCATAAAAAAGAAAATCAGTCAATTGAATTTAAAGAATTCACTGGCTTCAGTCATACTACGATTTCTGCCTCGGAGGACCTGCCAGAAATATTAAGGTAAAATCTTCTCAAACCTTTATATTAAATTATTAGTTACTGTAATAAGGGCCTGTTCATATGATCCCGCTTACCGAGACGTCTCGCTTACAGATGATCTCGCCGCCTAGTTATTTTCCTACAAAATATTGCATTGTGTTCATATGAGAAAGCGAGCTGGCCCGCTTGCCGAGATCTCGTTTGAATTTGCCGAGATCATAGGTAGGCGGGATGAAAATTTTTCCATATGAATACGCCAGCCCGCTTACCTGGATGAAGTCAAACAAGTCTTACCGTTTAATTTAACACTTTTTACTTCGTTTTATGTTTGTTTTATAAACAAGTATTAAAATAAACGAAGAAAAAGACTAAAATCGCTAAGTATTTGTGTTTAGGGGTGCACCGGATTTCAAATCCGGCCGGATTTAACGAATTTTCCGGCATCCGGCCGGATTTGGAGAAAATCCGGCCGGATTTAAATTTCTGTTTTCACCTTAAAAAATTCACCCAGAATCAGAATGGGATAAACCATCAATTTGGCAGCTTTAAAGCTTAAAGAACAGTTTATATTATTATAAAATATTAAGTTATTAATAAAAAGATATTTAAAAAAGGTTTAAACACAATCAAAAATCTAAACTGACACTAACTAAAAATAGTAAAAAACATAAACCGCCATTTTGAATACTAATTTATCCCCAATTGTCCCCATTACCGGTTTATCTCAAATCCGCCCGGAATTCCGGCCGGAATTTTTGTCCAAATCCGGTTCCGGCCGGATTTGAAAATTCCAAATCCGGTGCACCCCTATTTGTGTTGCTTGACTGAAATGTAGAAGTTTTGCATACGCTAATTATGGAACTACATTGTAATTTCATCTCGGCAAGCGGGACGAAATACTCCATATGAACGCATGGAAATATTTCGTCTCGGTAAGCAAGACGTCTCGGTAAGTGGGATCATATGAACAGTCCCTAAATTAACATTTCTAACCGTACAAAGCGCCTTGCAGGTCAGAATAACGAAAGCTTTAATTTATCATATTTTTTTTCTTTACCAGAAATTTCATGAAATTGGACAAATAGAGGCGGAGCTTTAATTGGACAAAAAATTAACTGGAATAAATTATTTTTGATATTTTGTTATACTAGTACCAAAAGTGCATGATAATATACTTGCAGAATTGCACACTAAAAATTCCCCATTTTGAATAGTTTTAGATTAGGTTTTATACATACTTTAACAATTAGTAACTATATATATTTTATATACTTTCATAAAGTATATTTTACAATTGTTGTGACACACCTCTGAGGTTTGCAAAACCAGCACTACTATACCTTGCAATGACACTACAATATTTTACCTGCATCGCCGCACGCTTCGTCTGCAGATGTCCAAACATTCACTCCAACAACATGGGAGCAGCCAGCCCATCAGCCACACCATCATTACCTCGCACAGCACGTACAATCTCTATAGCAAACTGGAATGCTGTCCCAGGACCACGACTTGTGATGAGCTTACCATCTTGTACCACTCGCTCTTCCAAGTACTTGTAGTCTGGCAATGTCGGCAAAAGGCAACAGAGTGAAAATTTAGTTTTCCAATGGGTGATTCCAGCTGGTTCACACGATGAAATAAGCACAGGCACAAGCAGCGGAACCTTTGATGTGCATAAACGTAAGCATAAGAAGAACGCAACATTTGTTCTTATGTTTATGCTTATATCAAAGGTTCCGCTGCTTGTGCTTATTTCATCGTGTGAACCAGGCTTAAGGCAAGAACTAAGAAGAACGAAATCCAACACCCACAGCTCGAAAGAGCGTCTTAGAATGAGTAAAACTGCAAAGAAATTGGTTGCTAAATGTTGTAACACGAAGAAAATATAGCCCTGTGAAGTTCGCAAATTTTGTATATATTTGTATTACGCGCGGTAAAAATAACCACTTTCGGCTCAATAATGGTTACTTTTCCCGCGCGTAATGCAAATATATACAAAAATTTGCGAACTTCACACAGGGCTATATTTTCCGCATTTTACAACAATTCGCAACCAAACTTTGCAATTTTACTCATTTTAAGATGCTCTTTCCATAGATGTATGGTAATGGATTTCGTTCTTCTTTAGCTTTTCGTCCTTATCGTTGCAATGTGGGCTCTGATGTGCCTGCCAGATTATTTTACTCTGTCTAATGCCAGATGATTTTACCTGTCAAGGGGAGAGTGCTGCCACTCAATGGGTTTAAACAAACAGTGCTCTAGATTTGTAGATATACCCCCAGGTTAACAGTTTCAATTGGATATACCCATAGTGGGTTCACATGCACAATTTTGCATTTTGGCACCTACATTAGTTTTGTAATTATACAGTTTTATAGGTACCGGTATCAAATTAGTTTTCAATAGTGAAATAAAAATTGACATCAATATAAATTTGTCAGGATACCTTTGAATTTGTCTTTAACTGATGGGTAAGATGTCACACTTTTGCCCACTCCTATTCCATGAGCCACAAGTGCTGTAGGACCTGTATTACATATTTATAGAGAAGCTGGGATTAAAGACATGCACTATGAATCATTATACAGTTAAAACAATCTCAAATGGTTGGCGGCTTGGCGCCAGTGTATGGCGGCAGGAGCGATAACACAGCTGCGGATTGAAAAAGACGCAACTACCTGAAAAATATATTTTGCAGAACTTGAAGTCGACTCCTATATTTTTTCAGGCAGTTGTAAATTAATACACAGCTATTAAGTTAAAACGGTAGGTTTTGAAATAATGTGTCTTTCATCTCAAGAATATACAATATAGCCAATCTCATACCCAGGGTCTTTCCTCTTGGCGTGGGAAGAAAAGACCCTGGGTCTTTTCTCTCCAAGAGGAAAGAGCTTGGGTATGAGGTTGATTACATATATAGCTTGCTGCTTGATGTAAATTCTGACAGATCTTTCAATGATGTTCTGGTAGATTTCAACAATGAAGTTTGGTTCATACATATATACAGTAGTCTACATATGAAAGAGAGGTAATTAATACTAAATTGCATCAGTGAGAATTATATTACAAATCTTAGATAATTTCATACCCACCCACCCGCACAAATTGCTGCAATAATGCCATCTCGTTTTTCTTGTTCTTTCAAAATCTTCTTCACTTCAGCAGACTATAAAAAAGTAATTTATTGGAATATGCAGCAATGCTTATAGAAGAATATCTGCAGACAAATGATATATTTACAAGAGAGAAGTGGGTTAATGTTGATAGTGTTTGGTTACTTAATAGTAGAGGGTTAGTAGAGGGTGCATGGAATGATGCGATTGACATACCTGAGCTAATCGTTTGGCTCCACCACCACCACCTGGTAAGATCACTGCATCAAATGGTTCCTAGTGAACAAATGAAAGTTTACATGAAGTACCTGATTGTTTTCTATTGGATGTTTAATTTGCAGTCTGTGGTATAGTGAAGGTGTCAATGAGCAAAATATAAAAGTCTGACCGGAACACTAGTCGGACCAGACCCGACCCTAAACCCGATACAGGTATAAAAGTCAAATTAGATGCTAATCTGCTTCAGATCGGGGTTAGATTTGAAGTTCGGGTCGGGTCCAAGTCCGTTCAGACTAGTAATCTGATGCAATTTTTATACCCCCCCCCCCAGGATGATTAGGCATAATAACCAAAATGCAGAGTAATGCAAATATAGCTGGTAGTAACAAGGGGAGAATGCGGGGGTGTGGTATAATATTTCAAAACCGACTATGAGGACTGGACTAGATTTCAAGTCAGCGCAATTTGATCAAGTCTGAGGTGAAGCCGAGGACTGGATCAAAATGCAAGGAATTGAAATCTAGCAGGGTGTTAACTACAGTCAAAAATTCCACGTTAAACACGGTTTTCCCATTAATACCTGGAGGTCACAATTTCCCAATTTGGGTCAGCCAAAAAATGGTTAAAAACATGTTTATAACTACATTTGCTCAAAATTACTCCCAAAATGCGGGAAATGCCATTTCAAAGACACAAAAATTTTAAAAATCGAGAGGGGGTAACCGCATGCCCCCAGACCCACAAAGAAATGCCCGGCTTCAGGCTAAAATAAATTTCCCAATTTCAGGTAAACACAGATTTTTTTTACTTCTGGCTAACACCCTGTCTAGTCCAGTCCGAAATGGAGGATTTGAAATGACATCTCATACGAATAAATAATTAATTAAAGTGGGGTGAATTAATTTTATCCAGCCCTAGGACTGAATTAATTTTGGATCAATATACTTCCCCAGGTATCCAGGATTATCATGCATGTGAACAAAGTGGGGCAATATGGTTGGTGGATAGCAAGCTCTCAGTTTTATTTACACTTTTGCCAACTAATTATTCCTTGCAATCCTCGGCTACCATCCACAGCAATTGCTCATGCAAAATACACATGGGGTTTTACCAAGTCCTATCCTGCACCAGATCATATGTAGTCAATCAAGATATGGTCTTGAAAATGGGACTTATGTCCTGTTGACCATACCTTCAATCATTGTTATAATTTTTTGTATGATTGTAAAGTTAATAATTAAATAAATAAATAAATAAAACTCAGCCAATATTTTTGTTTTATCATTTTGTTCATGTATGGGAATCAACATGCACTAACTTAAATTATTGATCTTTTTTAAATTAGAGCTCTTCTTTTCCAGTTGCTGTTAGCATTATCAAATAAGCTAAGATACCTTCTTACAAGCTTCATCTAGACTTATATCTGGTTTAAGAACAACTTGTCTGCTGCATTGCACAGGATCTGCACCAGATAGTCCGGCAATCACCGTCTCAACCTAACAAATCAGGATAAGCACAGTTACCATATGGTGGATATTCAGGCCAATACCAAGCAAGGTAGCTATGGTCAAGCAATATCAAGCAAGGTAGCTATAGGTCATGTAGATTGCCCAGGTCCCAAGTGTGGAAAGTTTGTATCGTGCAGCGGATATCTGGTGTGCAATTTTGATGCTTTCTATATATTTACTATTAAATTTTCGAAATCTCCGGCACACAATTTCCAAACTTTCCAGTCAGGCCCAGGTCGGTGTACCACTATTGGTCCATTGCTGCTAAAGTGACATAACACCCCCGTTCCATTTGGGAATATATCCCACATACCCAAATATATTTCATCTCTTCCCTTAGGGGAATATAAGCTCCAGGCCTGCCTTTTACACATATACACCAAACCCACCTTGCCACGTCGTAGAACATCAGCTGTTATAACAGCCTCCATTTCCTCAGCACCCTCAGCTAAAATTATCAATGCTCGACCCTTTGTAGCAGCCATTGATAGAAGTGAATGACAAATCAAAATATCCTTCAAATAAAGACAGATAGAATAGTTTGTTGACCTAGTCTATCACTTTAATACGGCTCTCGTACAAGTTTTTTATCATTCCCATCAAGACATAATTTTCTGGTACAGTGGTACTCTGTTATACTGCCAACTGCACGTTTCGAAGGCTTTGTCTGTCCCTCAAAAAAACAGATTTTGCACATGTTTACGATGTATTAATACCTTGAAAAGTAAAGAAACATTACATATTTTTTACCTTTCAAATTTTAAATCCTTTGATGCACCAGGTTCCAGAATCAAATGACCAAAATTCCAAAACAAAATTACATGAAGTAGCCACCAATACTGGGAACGAGGTTGCCAACACGCCTGCAAATGCTTATGTTTTGCTGAAACTTCATGTAAGTGTTCAGTAATAATAATGATCATCACCATTCAGAGATCACCATTAATTATCTATCATCATCACTATTACCATCATTATCCATTATAATCACCACCATTATAATTGAATGTAGAAATGTAGATGTAAACAATATGTTCCAGAAACAAAACGAAAACACATTTATTCTAATTCACCGTGGAACAAATTAAAATAAGCTTAGAATATTCATAAATACGACAATGAAATAAGGTGTCCTACACAAAGAATGTGTAGTCCTACATAAAAAACGTGATATTTAATACATAATGCAGAATTGAACACACAATGCAGTGTTCAACAAATAATACCGAGTCCTAACGATACAGTAATGGCATGCATAATAGTTCTACAAAAAAATTCCAGCTAATATTCATATTTCATCAATATCGAAATCATCATCGCCGCCATCCTCCTTCTGTTTTTGCTCTGCCACCATTTTTTCCTTCTCTGCGGCTGTGGCATAGACTACTTCGATAGGTTCATCTTCCTCATCGTCGTCTTCGCTCGATTCTTCTTCTGCTTCTTGTAGCCACTTGATGAATGGCGCTGCTTTCTCGTGTATCTGAGCGCTGGTCTCTTTACTCACGTACTTCTTAGAAACCTGAAAACATGGTAACAAAGCTCCAGATATAAGGTATGTACTTACAGTATGAACCCGGCAATTCACATGTCCTTGCTAATGGAGACAAAAAATCGTAATTGTATGTTTATATATGAGCTGAGCTGTGTGCAATATCGGCTATTTTCCGAGCAAAACGCTGACATGGCAGTCTGCTCATTTTGCGATCATGTCAGAATTGATAGCAAAGCTTACCTTGGACGCCCATTCTAGCACAACTTCCTCTTCAAGAAAGTCTTTATCATAAAGCAGTTGCAGAAGTCTCGGGACTTTAGGCATCAGTTTTTCTGGAAATGATTTACCAACCAACATCTCAAATGCACCAAGTAAATGTTTCTGTGCCTTTTGGTTATTGGTCAAAAACTGCAACAAAATTTAAGCAATAAAATTAATGGGTTTCATTAAACACTATCGAGCAGCAAATAGCCAGTCAACTGGCGGTTATGAAGAATACCTTCTTGAAAATAGCAGAGTATTTTGTCATTTGGTTTGCCATATCTTCAGTAAACAACAACTCAGCAAGAACAAGCACAGCTTTATCCATGACTTCAAGACGTTCTGCTTCAGCGACGATAGCTTTGGAAACAAGATCATTCAGTTTCTTTTTCTCCTACACAACAAATTATCAATACAAGACAATGAGTACGATAAACGAATAGGTAAGACACTACGATCCACGTATGTGTACAGTACAGTGATTCATATCAAGCGCAATGCGTTTCCAGAACCCTTGGCCAGTACAGTATAAATCGTACTGCTCTAGCTAATTAGCCTTTCTCACGCCGCCATTTTTGGGGTACTTTTTTGCCAATCCTGCGAGCGTAACACCCATAGATATCTTGGTAACACCACGTAACGGCGACATTTTATAATTTTGTGGGTGTATGATGGTAAATTTACTCTGTAAATAGTTAGTTTGTTCTGAAATATTGCTTTTCACATTGTTATAATCGTTTACGAAAAATTACAGTACCCCAAAAATGGCGGCGTGAGAAAGGCTAATTTCGATTCGTCCGAATAGTACTGAAGATCGGCATCATTCTCTAGAATAAATCGGATCATCTTCGATGGTATCAAAAATACCCACCTCAACGAAACTGTAAAATATTTGAAGTCTCTGTTGTTCAGTTAACTCGAGATCATCGGTCATGGTCAATCCTTTAGTTCTCATTGACAGACCTTCCAATTCACGCGCCTTGACAGCAGCCTCACTAGTGTCTTCACTCCAATCATCATCACCAAAAGCATCCTAAAAAAGCAAGTACAGTAGTATGCACACTGATACTTAGAACAGTACCTTGGTATGAAGACAATAATTTTCTTATCGGGCATCAGAATAGTTAAATGGTCAGAGCAATGGTACGTCAAGCGAGATACCTTGGGTTGGGACATGCAGACACGGATGGGAGAAATCAGGGCGCTTATATATAGGGCGGTGCAACGGATATTGGAGCGCTGATCGATGTGTGATACAGAGGTATGGTGACGAGTCTGTTGTTGTTGCCATGGTGACCTTGTATATACATATATAAGCGCCCTGGGAGAAATAGTCCAGCATGGAAGCGCTGCATGAAGGGAATTTTAACTAGCTTCAGGAAATTTTGCATTCTGAAAATTTTATGAAACATCATGGTTGACAGAATGATTCCTTAAGTTTAAAACTATGCTCAGACAGTGTCTATGGGCACTATGAGCACAAAAAAAGTTTGTATTTTTAGGTTGTGGGCACAGGATTTCCAATCCAGTATTCAGTTCTAAAACTACTTGGTACTTCTGAAATCTTAATCAATTTGTAGTGCCACTTCTACTTCAGAAATAATCATGATATTGCCAGAAATAACGGTTACTCACAGTTCGAGCGGTTGGTGTCTCTATTACTGGTATGGCATCAGCTTCATTTGAATCATGACTTGGACTTGTACAGCCATTTTGTGCACCAGACTGTGCATTATTTCCTTTTTTATCACGACGATTCTTCTTGTCCCTAAACAAAAGAACACATTAAATCTAGAGTCCTGCTCTTCCTAGAAATCTAGTAACAGCCATCATTAATAGTCCTATTTTAAGTATGTTTTCCATTAGGCAAACTTTCGGCACAAAGCAACTTTCTTCGAAGAAACTCATTCTTCTGACTCACATGCAGTCAAGCAAAAATTTCGAATATCGCAGTTTAATTTTTTGCAAAAGGGGGAACAGACGTGACATGTGCGGTGGCACGCTTTTTACAGAAGTTGCATGGATTCTACGAGGAGTCTAGCTCGAGTCTCTGACGTAGGCTACGTTTGTTACAGTCAAGTCAAACTAGAAGCATTCTTATAATGTATGTGACTAAGGTTAATAAATTATAATCAGACAACTGTATACAACAAAGATAAAATTGATGCAACGAAACTATTTCATACAGGCAGTGCCGCGAAGAACTACCTCTCCCCCGTCACCAAAAATTTTTCGGTCAGTGTACCATTTTAGGGGTAAAAAAAATTTCCGGAGTAAAAATTTTTCCGGATGAGTACGTTGCTATTGCTTTCCAGGGACTTTATCTCATTTTTTAATGGCAAATTTCGGTACTTATCTCCAGAAAACAGATATCTTGTCCTTTGTGCGGAAATATTTAACACACAAAAAAGACTGGGGCCCAACAAAAATTTTTCAGGGGCCCCCAGCACCTCGGGGCCCGGGGCAATTTGCCCCCCCCCCCGGCCCTGCATACAGGTATCAGCCACCATGAGTGTAGCTCACAACAGCTCCAAGCAAAAGCTACTCACTTCTTTGAAGGCGTAACACTTTCCTCTTGTCCAGGAGGATTCTTGAGGATAAATGTGATAAGGCGATGAGTAAGCGATATCACACCAGAATATCCACAGGCAATACATTTTTGGCCAATTCTTTCCTTTTTAATCTCAACATGCTAAAGAAAACAATGCGATTGATTTTGTATTTACTAGTGTCAAACCACACATGCTTTTCCCAACCCAAGCTGCTAACTTCCCAACAAAGGCCTTCGCTTGAAATGTCAAAGTTCTTCGTATTTTACAGGTATTTGAGAGTGTTTTACATACAATGCTCATAGTTTTAAGAAATCAATAACATATGAATCATTAATTTAAGCCTGGTCCTCTCTATGATGCAAGCACAAGCAAAAGAGGGATCAAATGTATCGATTTTTTATGTTACTGTCCTCAGGGCGCGAAATAACGGCCGGTCAACAGACAATGTTCTGGACATGGTTCTGGCCAAAACACTTAGGGGCGGACCATTAGAAAAGTGATGGGGGGAAGCAAAAATAAAAATCGAGTAGGGAAAACAGAAAGAAAAAAAAATATTCGAGCACCAAAAAAGTTTGAAAAAAAAATTTGTGCAGAGACTTTTCAATAGGGAAAATTATAAGTTGGCAGGGCCTATCAGAGGGAGGGGCAGAGGGGCCGGGTCCCCAGTGTAAGGGTGGCCCCCAAATTTGGAAAATAAAAAAAATAATTTGGAACGTTTTTTGATACAAGTAATGGTGTGAGAAAAAATTTTCTAAACCTAAATCTTGCAGATATTGGTGCAAAAAAAGGGTTTTAAAGCATGTTTTAACAAAAATTTGTCAGAGAAAAAAATTTTTGAACCTCAACGTACACAGCCAGAAACGCCACAGACTTGTTGCAAGTTGTCAACTTTACCGGCTTGTTGCAACTTGTCAACAAGTTGCAACAAGCTTGTTAATTTCATCAATTTGCAACAAGCTTGTTAAAATCAGGCTTGTTGCAACCTGTCATTTGCAGACTTGTTGGTTGCAACTTGTTGAAACAACTTGCAGCAAGCCTGTGGATAACAAGTCTTGACAAGCCTGTTAGAACAATTTGCGACAAGCTTGTTGAATCAACAATGCTGTTGCAAGTTGTTAAAACAGACTTGTTGCAAGTTGATATTATCAAGCCAGCATCAAGTTGTTGGAACAACTTGTAACAAGCCTGTTGATGACAAGATTTAGCAAGTTTGTTAGAACAACTTGCAACAGCATTGTTGATTCAACAAGCTTGTCGCAAGTTGTTCTTAACAGATTTGTTGCAAGCTGACATTTTCAAGCCTGCGTCAAGTTGTTGGAACAACCTTGATGCAAATTGCGGCCTCATGATCAAGCTGATTTAAACTTGAGACATTACAAACGTTTTATTGTAATTATTATGAACAACCGACTATTCGAAAAACATACGTGCGTTTAAGCAAACGTATTAGTTGTAATTGTCGCGAAAATTTAAGCGCTTGGCAGTCTTCGCACTAATGAAGATCCGGGCTTACGGATCGAAAGCTTTGCAGTAATAAATTTACGTGGTGTTTCTACAAACAAAACTATTATATGTTTTATCGCCATGCAAACATACAAAGAACTTATTAAGTCTTGACAAGTCCCGAAGTCTGATAAAACAACTTGCAGCAAGTCTGTTAAAATCAGGCTTGTTGCAACTTGACATTTGCAGACTTGCTGCAAGTTAATAACAAATTCATTTGACTTGTTCACAGCTATACAGACTTTGTTTATTGTTTAGCTAATTCGGCTGTGAAAATCAGTTTCCTCAATTATTATCGCTCTATACATGAATATTTAACAATGGATATGTTTGTATTTTAAATCAAAAGGATTATTTTGCAGTCAGCAGTCTATACAGCTATTTCGGATGAATAAAATTAGATGAGTTGAAATCGACAGCTGTAGAAAAATTCTCGCAAGTCGCAAATGAAATAATTAAAAATTTTATAAAAATGAAAATTTAGGAACAACTTGCTGACGTGTGCTATCGCTATATGTCTTTAATCTGATTGGATAAAGGCGTAGGCACATGTCATCATTGCTCGTTGCAATTGGACGAAATATTACAAACATCAATCACGTAATCATGTTCAGTTGTTTTTGTCTTTATAGTTTGTCAATTGTCAGTTTACTTTTTGATTCAAACAAAATTTCAACAATTGCGAAGTGCGAACTAAAATAGTAAAATCAAACATGTTCACAAGGAAGCGAAGAAAGCTCAAAGCTGGTTTGATCTTGAAGAAAATGGCAATGAGAATACAACATCTAGAGCTTAAGAACGAGGAAGATGCCTTTTTGAAGCTTTGTGTATGTACTATTTTGTAGAAAAATATGCAAGTAGGTTGTCTTATTTCGGTCGCACTTAAAGACCTTTTAATTTTGAGAATAATTTACGATAAGAACCTTTAATTCTTTGTCGTATTTTCCGGCTGTTTTGCTCAAAAATGATCGCGCACGTTGGTCAGTATATAAAAGTCTTGTTATTTTACGAAACACTACAACCGAAATATGGCAACCTGTTTGGCCGTTTTTTTGTTCAAAATAGTGCATACACGAAGCTTCATAAGGCGCTTTCCTCACTCAGCATTTTGACAACTTGCATCAAGTCTGTGGATGACAACTTGCATCAAGCCTGCAGTTCACAACTTGCATCAAGTCTGCAGTTCACAACTTGCATCAAGCCTACAGTTCACAACTTGCATCAAGCCTGCAGTTCACAACTTGCATCAAGCCTGCAGTTCACAACTTGCATCAAGCCTGCAGTTCACAACTTGCATCAAGTCTGCAGTTCACAACTTGCAACAAGTCTGTTCACAACTTGCAACAGACTTGTTGTCAACAAGCTGTCGCAAGCCATGCAAACGCATCCTGATATCGGCTTCTTGATAACAAGTTGGTTCCAAGTTGTCAACAGACTTGTTGCAACTTGTGCGTTTCTGGCTGTGTAACTGATGTTAGTCGGGAAAATTTTTTTTGACCCTTTTTTTTAATGTCCTGGAAAAAAATTCGAGCAAGGGATTATTTAATTAAAAAAAAATTATCAACATAAGCAAAAATTTTTGAAAAAATAAACGTACAGGTTGGAGATGTCCCACCCCCCATCACTTTTCTAATGGTCCGTCCCTTATGTTTAAGGTTTTGCAAGCTTACCAACACTGTTTCAGGATTTTCACACTCAGGACATAGGACAAACTTCTGAATGAAGTCATCCAAAATCTCCTGCAATTTCTCTCCATCATGAGCTCCATTCACAATATAACGCTCATTCTTAAGATCAATCTGGGTTTGAGCACCCAACTCACATCCAAAAAACTTTGTGGGATCTGAAAAACATATGTTTATAATAAAACATATGGACTTTGGTCTTTCTTATGAATTTGAAAACTTTTCACCGCCTCAGCAACTACTATATGCCATAAATTATGAATTCTAGCATGCACTAATGGGTGCCAACTTTTTCAGGGTAGCAAGGGGGGGGGGGGGACTTATGGGAGATTATTCACTAACTCAGCAGAGGCTTTTTTCTGGGGGGGGATGTTCTGAATTTTTCATTGGGGACTAGCTTATTGGGGGGTAATCATTGTTTTATGACTGGTACAGCCCCCTTGCAAATCTGTCAAGGACACCACTCCGTACACCATTCCCTATTAAAAGCCTAGCCTTTTCGCAGCCTATTAAAAGCCTACTGTATAAATCAAACAGGTTACTGTTGACTTTCTGATGGGTTCTAAAAAGCTACAGTCTAATGGTGCGTCCCAAAGATTTACAATGTTTGTTATTCCACCAACTTACAGGCAGCAGGTCTCTTCAGAGACTTGCCAATATCCACCATGTTCACAATCACTGTCTTGATGCCATTCCCTTTGCCTTCAACCTAGAGAAAATTCCATTCTTGTAAATAAACCTACATACGGTATATATGATAATTGTACTAAATAGGGAAGTTCAGCTCCTAAAATAAATAAAACAAACTTACGTGTACAGTATATCTATGTATGTACAAAATGCATGCTACAGTAGTTGTAATCTCTTCAGGACTTCCAGTTTAGAAATCACAAATATGAAAGACATTCCAGGCATATAATCTGCTATGTTCGTAATTACCACGTTCAGAAATTTCCTTAACAATTTGGGAAATTTGAAGGAAATTTTTATTTTCAAAGGTGGAAGCACTGTATGTGACAAAACAATGGCACATTGAATTTTGTCTGTAACCAAGTCAACTAATGATTTTGACTGTTTGGCACAATTATACAGATGACCACCTTAAGAGGAATGTCCTGCTTCAATTATGTGACACATTGTTGTGAATAACTACGGCGCTCATTTGAGGGCGGCAGTAATAGTCAATTCCAGCTTTTAATTTATGCACGCAGAGGAGGATGGGAAGTAATTGCCGATTATTGCAGAAAAAATAAAAATGATGGCCGTGTAAACACAGAGTGATAGCTTGTAATTGTAAATTGAAATATTTCGGTTGTTTTGGCAGTTTTTATTGAAATTTTTCAGCATAATCAGCAACATGATATCTTACTTCCCATCACCTCCTGCATGCATAAATTTAAAGCTGGAATTGGGTCGTTCCAGAAAAGATCCATACCCCCCCCCATGGAGGAAATTTTTGCTGTCCAAAGAGGGAGGGAGGAAAAATGTCTTAGGATATCGTTTGAAAACTTTCACGTCACTTTTGCCGTAACAATTTGAGCACGGTTTCTAAACGGAGCGAGGTGAAAACGGCAAAGAGCTTGATAGCTTTGTGTGAACACAAACGTATAAACTCGAATGCTTTTCAGTTAAATTTCTTGGGTCTATTTGAAATATTTTGGGTTTACACGAGTGCTAATTCAATTTGTAAACAGACTGTAATGGCAGTAGTGTGAACACACGTAAATTCTGCCCGCATTAGTTCGCTCGCGCGTAGTGTGAACGCAGTCTAATTTTCGGTGACGTTTTCAAATGGCGAGGTAGCCTTTAGAAAAATTTAGAAATAGTGGATGTCCGAAGGGGAGGGGGGTAATTTTGGGCTTTGATGTCCGGAGAGGGGGGGAGGATGAACCATTCAAGGATGTCCGAAGGGGGGAGGGGGTTATTTTCGATTTCCTCCGTAGGGGGTATGGATCTTTTCTGGAATGACCCATTGCCTATTTTGCTACCATATGCAGTACTTAATTGGGGGCAGCACTTAATTGAGGGCAGCATTAAATGAGTGAATCTACCCACCTTGGCTAAGAGTTTTGGCATTTTATATCTGTAGAATTGATCCGTGTTCTTGCGGTTAACGTTGACCATTGCCATGATGAATTTGCTATAGAATATGTACTTCGAGTGGCCGAACACAGTTTGTCATCAAATATTTGAAAACCACACTTTTTCTTGAACTTTTTCATACAACTTCTGTTAGCACGCCGCTGCAATTTACAGTTCGCCTGACGGACGCCTCGTAAATATATATTCCTTCTTCGTGGAATGACGATCCCTTTACCTGAACACAAAGACATGTGTTTGGACCAGTGAACTCTAAAGGCCTATCTACACAATACGACTAGTCATATACGATTCTTATAAATGTGTGTAAAAATGTCACATTTCAAACTTCGCCATAAACTGGTGAACAGGAATAGTAGCGTGAGCAATCGTTTTAATACGCCAGGATAAGAATCGTATATAACGAGTTGTGTCGTGTAGATGGGCCTTAAAAGGACTGGAACGATAACTTGGCCACCATGTACTTCACATATGGAGTGGAAATATGCTGCCTTAAAAGACATCTGTTTTCGAGCACTAAAATAGCTGTATTTCAACAAGGAAAAAAGCTATTAATAAAGTTCTTTTCTCAGGAGTCAAAGTTTGGCACGTTCAAACTTGTGTAATATTTTGAATAGGAAACTGTTACCCAGGAAGTTTTTGCTGTTAGTGGATGTAAAATACTTAGAACTATCCGGAGGAACTACCAATCTACTACTTGATCACTGGAGTTATTGTTCCAGTTTAGGCCTAAAAAATAACTGTGGTTCCGGTTTCTTATCGTGAAAAAACTAGGGTCGGTACCGTAGGTTGGAAATATATTTTTTTTTAAATTTTTTTTCATGGTTTTGCCATTTTTTTGCTGGGCGATCTTCAGTAGAGTCCCGACATCAATATTAACTAGAGATGCATATTCCCTATGGAAGAATTTAGGCAATTTGGATCAATAAGTATTGTGACAACAGACACCATTTTGACACACTGTATGAGCAGCCTGCAACCACCCGGAGAAAGTAGGGTCGCACAGTCAATCGTGTTGAAAAAATAATAGGGTCAGCAGAAAAAATAGAGTCGGCCAGCAACCGGAACCACAGGTATTTTTTTTTAGGTAAGATACCTAAAGTTCACTGGTTTAGACTGATAGCAGGGGCATTTCACTAAAAGTGTACGAGAGTTTCGGACTTTCAAAAATCTGTGGATTTTTTAAAAGAAAATTTGTTGGATTTTTCCGGATATTTTTGGATTTCTCCAGGATTTTATTTTAAATTTTAAACAGATTTTTAATTTGGGTGGATTTTCCAAATTCTAGCAGAGTTTTAGGGAATACATTTTTTGGCAAAGTGTACAGGATTTTTGGAGTGAAATGGCTGTTGGACAATCAGTATATGTTTTAAATTTTTATGAAAATATGTGTTCTTCATAATTCATATATTGGGTCACACATCAACTATGGCCTCTCAGTCCACAAATTATTTATAGGTTCTGATTTCAACAAGGTTTTCTGCAGTCTGCACCAAATTACCCATTACCACAATTACCCTTGCTCTAAATTAACAATACTTATATCCCCTATACTGTTAAATAAACTATTTCTCTGTTAATATTGTCAGCAAGTTACTACTGTATATATTTAAATAACAAGTTTACACAAGATGGCGCAACAATAAACTATAAAAATTTTTGCCATATTTTCCCCCCCAAAAAACTGCAAAATAATCAACATTTAATCTTAAAATAACAAATGTACGTTTTATTTTTTCAAAACTGAAAACCTATCTCACCTTTAGAGCACAAAAACGTCATAAAAAACTTCTGGAGTGGTCGAGAATTTCTGATGTAATAAACGCTTGCGTTTCCACACGTGTTGTCCGAGGCGAAATTTCGCTAAAACTGAAACGGAATAAAAGGAAATAGACGTTAAAACAATGCTAATAATCTTTCTTTAATTGTCTTGAAGTAATGTTGTATTTTTTTTATTCATTTAAAGCAAGAAATATGTTTTAAAATTGTCTTTGTTTGTACTACCTTCTTTCGCAAACCTGACTCGGCAAAGACAATGACGAATTTATTCGTCATGCCTTAAAATCAGGCTCGTTGTTTTGGGCAGATGCGGGTCAAAGTTGCGGTAAAAAGGGTTGTCTGTAAGTAAAAGCGGTAATAGTTGATAAAATTTTAAAATCCTAATTTTTCCTCCGGGATCCGAAGTTTTTTAAAATTGACAATGAGCTCTATAAGTAACTGGACTAACATAGCCTGTCTTTGGGCATCACCCAGGGGCGTTGGAGGAATGGTTATTGTCACTTAAGGTTTATTGTATGTACCTTTCATCTTGTCGCAAAAGTTGGAAGGTATGATGGGAAGAGGCTCGAATTATTTCACCATAATAATGATTTCACCCCCAGTTCCATGTACGAAGTAATAATATCAAGTATCAACTGTTCAAGTTCCTCTCTACCACTGGCCAAGATAGTAAAGTTCACTCATCACGGACTCCAAAACCCAAAACAGGAAATTCGTGGCAAAGTTGTGGCAAAGTGCACGACTGGAAGCTTGAAAAGAGTGCGAACTTACATAACTTCAGTTGCAAGGTCAGTTCTGTTTCGTTTGTCATTGCTGCAGGATTACGCTTTTAACAAAGACAAAATGGTACGTACTACATTGATTTTTTATAATATTTTTACAATTCAGGGTTAATACATTTGTACAGTACATGTTCGAATGTGCCTTTTCTGATACTTTGCCCTTCAGCCCTTTGAAATTTATGATCTTTTGGCCACCTTTGTGCCTTCTGATTGCAATTTAAAATTGTGGCATTGATTAATGCCAAATATCTATTGTCTCTTAGCAATGTTTTCTCGATCTGACTTATTTCATTTATATGAATGATGAATCGTACATAAACCTTTTGCAATTTGGTAGAAATAAAATTGTTTGAGGCATGGGCTTTATAGTTCTAAATAAAATTATCCGTTTAATATATAAACTATTAATAAACTCCAAGTCCTGAGAATTGAAGTAATTGAACTGAGGTCCACTTTGAGTGAAGGGTACACTTTGTACCCTTTGGTTTTTTGCAAACTCCAATCTCAGTGCCACAATCCAGCTATCGCTATCCTGATCAAACCTTGATGAGAACACCCCCCACCCCTCCCCCCCGTCTTCATTCTTTTCAAAGAAAATTGTTGGGCAACAAAAATGTGTGCCAAAAAGTTTGTTCCAAACATCTACAAACCACTTCTGGTAAGCAAATGAAACAGAAAAGAAAGCGTGCATTCTCATGAAAACAATAACTATTTACAAAAGGGAACAAGTAAAGGTGATGCTGCCTTATTTTTGTGTTACAGCTAAATCATTGAAGTGTTTGCTTAACATTTTGCACATGCTCTCAAGTAATGATATTTGCATGCCTGAATCATGAAAAATAGGGTGTGGCCTGAACTATGTGCATAGAACATTTTCCATGCATGTGGGATAAAATTAAATCTGGTAAGAGCATATTGATCACTTAAAGGGAGCTATGTATAGCATCAGGGCACTAATCTGTAATCTTGCTTAACGATTTCATAGTCATGAACTCTCTCATGTTGTCCGTTTTTGTAATTGCCTTTCCATTAATCCAAACAATGAATTTGATAAGGAATTTGGCAACCCCCCCCCTGCATAATGATAGCTCAAATTGCTCACTTTATGCCACAATTGCATTTAATCTTTCTTCTGCAGCCAAAAGATCCAATCAAGGTGTGCATCACTGGTGCTGCTGGACAGATAGCGTATTCTCTTTTGTACTCTGTTGCCAAGGGTGATGTTTTTGGAAATGATCAGGTAGTCTTAGGAACTAAAGCAATATGCTTGATTATGAAATCTTAAAAAATTGACAAAAATAGAAATCTCATTTGGGGTGCTGGTCACCCGGAAAAGTCTGCACTGTCGCATAGTCCACATGCTTGATATATGGTATAAAAGGTCATGTAAGCAACAGAGTTATGGTCATATTAGCAACTGTCTGTGCCAATGTAGGTAGTGCCAATATTAATACAAAAGCTTCGGATTGATTGATGCAACTACCTGAAAAATACAAGGATTGAAATTTCGAGCAAAGGCCGGCCTTCATCAGCCCACTGACAAAACTGAGGAAAAAATTAATAATATGTAGAATGAAACAATTGTTTTCTATATTAGACCACTTGCAGTTGACTCTAAAAGGTGATCATGCATGACATCTGAACGACATCTTGAAACAAGTCACTATTGAGGAAATAATGAAATCATACATCTAATATATACATTTTTGTCATGGGATTAATTATATTAATAATTATCACTGAGAATATCTGTTCACGCAAAAAATTGCTTTGTTGGTAAACACAAGATGTGTCATTTTTACTTTCAAAACAAACAAGGGTTGCATGGCAAATGAAAATATGCATCTTAATTTAATGAGTCAAGACGTGTGAGGTGTGCACAGGATTTACCTCAGACTACCAGCTCAATACAGTGGATTAAATTTTGGTTTGAAGGCCATACTTTTTGGCATATTTTAAGTACTATATTTATATAAATACAATGGTTTATAAAACTGTAAAACAAGTGACTGATTGATTAACCAGTTGACCAACCAGCCGACTGATGGTCCAGCAAACCGACTGGTCAACCCGACTGCTTAAACATGAAATAATTGGTGAAAAAGATACAAATTTACTAACAGAAACTACAACCGATGTTTTAGCCATTGATTTTGACACTTCTGGATATTCAACCAATGCTTGGCGCTTTGGGAGGAGTTTGTATGGAACTACAAGATTGTGCTTTTCCTCTTTTGAAAGGTTTGTACTTTCAGACTAAATATCAGAAACAGGCTTTCCCACTAGTCCAGATACTGTTGTTCATGGGACTAGCCTGCAATCTGAATTTTGTTATTTAGAAGCCATTCCTACAGCCGATGGAAAGGAGGCATTCACCAACATTGATGTCGCGATTTTGGTCGGAGCATTTCCACGAAAACAGGGCATGGAAAGAAAGGATTTGTTGCAAGCAAATGCCAAGATTTTTGAATCTCAAGGAAAATCTCTTGATCAGTATGCTAAAAAGTCTGTCAAGGTTACTAAAATTCGATCCATACATTAGGGTACCTGTTTTGAATTCAGTGGCAGACACTTTGCAAAATATTGGGGTGGGGTGGGGGTGTGAATTTAGGTTGCGGCCTTAAAACTTTCATGCAATATATAGCTTAATCTATAGCTTTCTCATGCTCAAAAAATAATTGTCACAGCTTTGTGTCACTGTCACTGTTATTCAGCTAATTCAATAAAATGTTTTGAGAAATTGTTGGAGGGGGGAGGGGTACATTGCCCCCCCCCCTCATGTCTGCCACTGTTTGAATTTAAGGCATGTGTTGAGTTAGGGGAACATGCTTTTTTTCGCCGAACTATAGTGTGGCATTTTACAGCCAAAGGAAATATGTAAATATAATATTTAGCTAATAAACATCGTTATTTTCTATTCCTAGATATTGGTTGTAGGTAACCCAGCTAATACGAACTGTTGTATTTTAAAACACTTTGCACCGAGCATTCCAGCGAATAACTTTTCATGCCTTACACGGCTTGATCAAAACCGTGCTTGTGCTCAGGTAAGGGTGTTGCATTTTTACCATGTCCCCACCTATGGGTGGTTTCCATGTTTTTTTTTAATATTAATTATAAAGTTTATATAGCACAGTACAGTAAATTTCCTTGTTAAAGTACAGTATATTAATTGAAAATATGGCTGTATAACAACCTCTGCATGTTTACATATATTTAACTATGATATTTATTAATTAACTAAAGCATTCTGCGTATTTTCTCGTGAGCTCACAAATTGAATCGTTCCGCCAATCGCTATTCGAAAAGCAGAAAATATATGGTCAAGCGGATTTTTTAGGGTGGTGCTAGACGTCTCTGGGGGGTGGGGGTTTGCTAGATACCACTAGGTGGGGTGCGCACCCCCCTGTACCCCCACGATAGATCCGCCCCTGAATGGGGGTCGGTCAACTCTTTTCCATTATAGATAGAAAGCGTGTCACTTACATATTGTTGTCTAATCCATTATTATTTAGATTGCAATGCGTCTTAAAACTAGTGCTCAAAATGTCCGCAATGTGACAATATGGGGAAATCATTCGTCAACTCAATACCCTGACGTACGTCATGCCTCCGTGACTCTAGACGGCGTGAATTATAAACCTGTGCGGGAATTGATTAATGATGATAACTGGCTGCATGGAGAATTTATCACGGTGCGTAATTTTGTTCTATAAAACTCAATCTCAACTTTATATTAAAAATACTGGATACCTGATGAAGTATAGTGATACAGTTCTAGGACTGGTCAAAATTAATTCACCTCAATTCGGACTGGATTTGAAGTCCTCGCATTTTGATCCAATTGCGCGGATCGGACATGAAATCTAGTCCAGTCCTTATAGTCGGCCGGACGTGAAATATTACATGTTATACATGAGAGGAAATCCATAAATTATCTTGGGTATAGAAGTTCGTGGTGAGGCTATAGACTCCTTGCCTATTAAATGTGTACATTTTGCTGCCGGGTGATTCCATCTATGGCCGAAATTTTGATCTAGACAAGAGAACGAAATCCCCCCCCCCCC
>CACRXK020002626.1:0-41801 GCA_902702795.2 Paramuricea clavata
ATATCAGAATCCAATCAGAAGGTGCTCGAGAAATGGATTGATGATTTAGAGATGGTGAGTTCTATAGTTGTACCTAGATATTACTTTTTGGCAGAGGAGAGGAATCCTGAAAGTGTGACTCTTCACGGATTTGGAGATGCTTCCCAAAAAGCTTGTTGTGCTGTCATTTATATATGCATGGAAACAGACAGTGGCCGCACAACAAATCTTGTTGCCTCGAAAAGTAGAGTCACCCCATTAGCACCAATGTCTATCCCTCGACTTGAGTTAATAGCAGCATTGATATTAGCACGTCTCATGTCAGTTGTTAAAGAGACTCTAAGCAAAATCTTTAACATCACAGAGACCACTTGTTGGACGGACAGCTCCACTGTCCTTCACTGGATTAAGGGTAAGAAGGATTATAAACAATTTGTACAAAACAGAATCGACGAAATTCTACGATTAACTGATTCAGAAACTTGGAGATTTTGCCCAGGTTTAGAAAACCCAGCGGATATTGGTTCTCGTGGACAGAAGGCCTCAGAACTAGCACAAAATGATTTATGGTGGAAAGGCCCGCAATGGTTAACACTTGATCCCTCTGCATACCCAAATCGTGAGTTTGCACAAAGTGATGTAGAACTGTCCGAAGAGTGCATGAAAGAATGTCGCGTTAAATTACCTACCAAGGGGAATACCACAGTGGTTAATGTGACAAATGTTAGTGAAACACATCCACCAGAAACAGTCGGTTCAACAAAAATCTCAGAGATAATAGACCACAAGTCTTACAGTAGCGTAACCAAGTTGTTTCGTGTTACAGCGTGGGTTAAGAGATTCATTAGAAATCTCAAAACGAAGAAAGCCTGTGGTAAAATTGATCCATTGTTAAAGCCAAGTACACTCACTATTGAGGAAATTGATGATGCAGAGAAAATTTGGATCAGAGAAATACAGGAACATGTGAAGAAACAGAAGAATTACCAAGATCTGACCAACCAACTCGGACTTTATGCCGATAAAGATCACATTATCAGATGTAAAGGAAGAATGGAAAATGCATCTACTGACGTGGAAACAAGGAGCCCAATTCTCTTGCCGAGAGATCACAGCATTTCTCAATTGATCGTGGAGTCCTGTCACAAGAAAGTCAAGCATGGAGGAATAAAAGAGACACTAACAGAGTTAAGGAGTAAATATTGGATTCCAAAAGGTCGTCAATTGGTGAGATACATTCTTAACCGATGTGTAAAGTGTAGGAAAGTCCATAGTGTACCATTTAAACCGGTTAAACAAGCCAGTTTACCAGAACATAGAGTCAAGGAAACAGCAGCCTTTACACATGTGGGGATCGATTTTGCTGGACCTTTGTTTGTAAAAACTAGCGACCCTAAAAAGCAGATGAAGAAGACATATATATGTCTATTCACATGTTCTACCTCAAGAGCTCTACATTTGGAACTAGTACATGACTTATCAACTACAGCTTTTATTCGATGTTTAAGACGTTTTATAGCAAGGAGAGGAACTCCAGTATCCATTACATCGGATAACGCTAAGACCTTTAAAAAGGCAGATAAGGAACTTGCGGAATTGTTCAAAGATAAGAAACTGGAAGAGTTCTTGACAACTGTTAGGATCAAATGGAACTTCATATTGGAACGTGTCCCATGGTGGGGTGGATACTATGAACGTATGGTACAGTTAGTTAAGAGGAGTCTACGTAAAATACTCGGAAATGCGAGATTAACATTTGAAGAGTTAACCACGGTGTTGACAGAAGTTGAGGGATCACTCAATTCTCGCCCATTGACTTACGTATATTCGGAATTGTCTGATGGAGAACCATTGACACCATCACATCTCGTAATCGGAAGGCGGATATCAACATTACCAGATCCAGAGGAATTTAGTGACAGTGAGGAAGATAGTAATGCAATTGTACGGAGACAACGATACTTGAGTCAATTGTTGCAGCACTTCTGGAAGAGATGGAACAAGAAGTACTTAGCTGATCTACGGGAATTTCATCGAAATATTACATATACCAACAATACGGTTCGGGAAGTAGAAGTTGGGGAAGTAGTTCTTGTGCAGGGAGAAGGTCCACCTAGGAGTCAATGGAAGATCGGTAGAGTTGAAGCTTTGCTTAAAAGTAAAGACGGTGAAGTACGAGGTGTAAAGTTACGAGCGTTGAATAAGAAAGGGAAACCAATCGTATTACGACGTCCAATTCAAAAACTTGTGCCATTAGAGATCAAGGAAGAAAGAAAAAACGAGGACAGTAAGGAGTCAAAACAAGATGCAGACATTCAGAACGAAAAAAAACCAACAAGACAAAGGAGAATAGCGGCAATAAACGCAGACTTGAAAAGACAGTCCATGATTGACCAGTTGTGACTGGTCAAGGGGGGAGTGTGAGATATTGTTTATTAATAGACAGTTATAAATAGGACATTACGTACGCGTCATAGGGGCGTGGACTATAAGACAATAGGTTGTTGTTTTGGGGATTTTGACGTTGAAGAATCGAACTAATGAACTAGAGTCTAGATTCGAATTGATATTATGAGAAAGTCTTACTACGGAATATAATACATCTAATTGAGCAGTCTAAAATATATTACAGGCACTCTCCTCGTTGGTTGAAAATGTGAAAGCTCGTTCATGCGGCGCGCGAATATTAAATTAAATATTTCGGCTTCATTGTGTGTTGCTATTGCACAGCGTGATATATAAATACTGGTATTTGAAATGCAATATTTGAGGTCCAATTTTGATTGTCCGTGCTGCTCGCATACTTTTAACTTTCCAGTTTCCAGTGTGTTTCCAGTCTGTGATCGGGCTTGCTGCTATAAAGCGTGTTTTCTTTATAGACCGTGCTTTCTGTAAAAGTGTGTTAGTTTAAGAAGTGTGTTTTGGAAAGGTGTGTTTGTTGGTCAAGTGTGTTTCTTCTGTGCAGTGTGTTTTTCAATTAAAGTGTGTTTATGTTCAAACTTGGGTTAGTAAACACACTTTTCACAGGAAGCGTGTGCTAACTAACACAGTAGAAAAGATGTGTTTTCTGAAAGTGTGTTATCTAACACATTTATCTCCATCGCCGTGTGTTAAGCACTGCACAGTGTGTGTTATATAACGCACACTGGTGTGTTATTTAACTCACAAAGGTGTGTTATGTCGAAATTGTAAGAGTAAAATGTGTTGTATAACACACCTAACGTGCTATATAACACATTTTTGTGTGTTTTGCAACACACCTATTTTTAAGAGTGTGCTGAGTTGCTGATAACGACAAAACAATTAAAAAAAATACTCCAAAGAAAAAAATTAATCTTCAAAAATATAATATTTTTTTACGTTTTTGTGATAAACATACAACAAAATTTATGTGTCAGATAAAGCTATTAAAATTTAAGAACATTAATGTTTGCTTTGCAACATTTTCTGAACAGTTCGTCGAACGTTTTTGAAGGCAAAAGTCTGTAAACAACTTAGAACTGTGTAATGTACAGTAAAATGCAAAGCATTCATCGCATCTTGCGATGAATGCTTTGCATTTTACTATACATTACATAGTTCTAAGTTGTTTACAGACTTTTGCCTTCAAAAACGTTCGACGAACTGTTCAGAAAATGTTGCAAACATTAATGTTCTTAAATTTTAAGATGCAAGTATGTTTGTTATAAAGCTGCAACCCAAAATCAAGTCAGTCCGGCCAACGTACGTTTTCCTCAAGTACAAAGACGACAAACCTCTCTTCGAGTTCCCTTACGTCCACAACAGAAGAAAACTCGTTTAATTCCGCATCGAATGTGTCGCCAGCATTAAATATGACATCTCCACAAGCCACCGAAGTGCCTTTGTTTGCTGGGTCATATGCATGTCCACAACATATCTGGCTGTAGTTTTCATATCTACCGTGGTCCTGTGACTATTCAACAAAATAAGGAAGGAAGAAACGAGAAAATCAAGCAAGCGCCTTCGACTGGTAATTGACAGTGATGTAGATGATTAAACGCTTGGACTTCAGACTTCTAATATTGTGTTTTGTTCAGGGAGGTGAGTCCGGGATTGGACGCACCGAGGGTGGCTGGAGGTTTCCCGAACTTACCGAGCGAAGCGAGGTGAGTTTGGGAAACTTGCAGCCACCCGAGATGCGTCTAATCACGGACTCACCGAATCTGCAAGTATGTTTGGTTTTTATCCTATACACCGAGCCATACACATTGTACAGCTCTTTGCGATGTATTCGTTGATGTTTTGTCAACATTTTCTCGGCCAAAAAAATCAATGGGCTCTTAATACATCTTTATCTACGTCTAGATTACCTTTATTGCATTTCTTTCATTGGTTTTTCTTCAGTCTCAGTAGGTTAGTCACCGAAAAAAGTTCTTTAAAGTTCAGGTTTATCGGCTAAATCTTGTCCGCCATATTTGTTTTATACATTTGTTATTGCAACGTGAGCAGTTTCGCGGGTGAGTTTGGGCAAAAAGCAAGTGAGCTCGACGACAAGCTCACCCTGCTCTAAACCAATCAGAAAGCCGCTTTTAACACAGGTATGGGATAAGTTGACTGACTCACGTTGGATTTAATTTGGATTTGACCTCTACTTAATGTTAAAGACATTTTTCGCTGATGTTGTTGACCTGCAGACTTATACGACTGTAAACTGTCGATGCTTTTATGCCCGCTAAGCTGTGCTACATAATTTTCAGGGATGTCAACGTCAAGTAACCTAGAAATTGATGTTTTCCGAACAGAACGGTTGGTAATTTTTGCTCTTTGACCTTGTTGGAGGTTCGTCCGGTGAGTCCGGTTTATTCATTTCCACAGGACGGTGGCTTCGAAACTTTTTGTAAAATTCTACCGGGCATCTATCGGAGTTTGTAGCATACAAGTTCGGTTGAAATGCTCTTTGGTGACCTTGCTCTTGTCCTGAGCGGGTTTTCGTTCCTCGTTCGGAAAGCCAAACCAACATTTCACGATTGCCTTTTGGGTCGTTTTGTAAATCAACGTCGCCCCAGCGTAACTTTCGACTTTCGTCTCTGGCACGAAAACCAAAGTGCATAGATAGAAACCATCACATAGTTCTTTGCAACGCACTTGGAGAGCTATCGCCAAACTGGCCAGTGACAAATAGAGTGTTCTCTTTGTCGTCCGTAAGTGCTCTCGTTGCTTGTGGCTCTTGTGGTTTGCATCCTTTTCCTTGTTTTACAAGATATTTTCTTTTGGCAGCTAAGTCTTGTCGAGACTTCTCGAATTCAATGTCTTTTAAAGGCACAGTTCAGCCTGTTGAACGATGGTTTTAAGGCGCATTTCAGCCCTGTTAATTGAAAAAACTAACTAGGAAAATCAATTAAGCATAATTCAAAATCACCAATCTTAATGTTTTTAACATTTTAAAACATTCATATTGTTAAAAACATCGAGTTTACTGATTTTGAATTATGCTTAATTGATTTTCCTAGTTAGTTTTTTCAATTAACAGAGCTGAAATGTGCCTTAAAAACCATCGCTCAACAGGCTGAACTGTGCCTTTAAAATGTTTGTTTGAATGTTATTTTCTGTTGAGTATCGTTGTAAACTTCTCTGGAAACTTGACAGTGAAGACGGTTCGTATTCGTCGCCATTTGTTTTACGGACATTGATAAAAAATTTGCAGAGTAAGTGGTCAAGTTCTGCTCCGATAAGTACTCAATTTGTTGGAAAACCTTCATGTCGCTTTTCGTTTTCGTTATTGTGGTTTTCGCTTTCTGGTTGTGTATAAATTCTTCAATTTTTTCTTGGCTGTTTTGTTGTTGTTTTGTTCGGCGTTTTCGCCTTTAAGCCTACCATTTGGGTCATTTGTTTCATCCGAGATTTCATCAGGATAATAAAATTCACTCGGTGAGTGTTCCCCGTCGTTACTATACGGCATTAAATAAAGTTTACTAGCTTCTTTTAGAAAATTTTTGGACTGCAGTGTTTTTACAATTTCACGAGCGGGCAAGATGAATTTCTTGAGCGGGCAAGATGAATTTCTGAGCCGGTAAGATGATTTTTCCAGACCGGTAATCAACCAGTCAGCGTGTAGCATTTATCTCAGCCATATAACAATCAATGATACAGAACTTTCGAAGCACATTTGGAAATTAAAGGAAAATAAACAAAATTTCGACATAACTTGGTACAATAAAACATGCAATTTCGTATATACCCGGGAGGATAAAAAAGATGTAACTTGCATGTGTTTAGAAGAAAAACTCTGTATTTTGAAGGATAAAAATAAACAATTTTTACTTAACAATAACTCGGAAATAGTTTCGACGTGTAATCACAAAAAGAAATTTGTAGAATAAATATTTGACACTGACAAACTCACAACAACGCGCAAGGTCCACATCCGAAGTATATCCAAAAATAGATTTCGTACCGCTTATATATTTCTTCATTTTTTGCTGGAATTCGAATTGAAAATATTTATCTGAAATACTTGCATTTGTGATTGTTTTTTTGAAGTAATATTTCAAATTAACTATGAGGACTGGACTATATTTCCATTCCGCGCAACTGGGTCAAATTGCAAGGTCTTGAAATATAGTCCAGTCCGAATTGGAGGATTTGGAATAACATTTCAAACGAGTGAAACCACTACATAAAGTGAGGTGAATTAATTTTGAGCCAGTCCAATGGCTGAATTAATTTTGATCCAGTCCTAGTGCTGGACCTATATAATTCACCAGGTATCGAGTATTATCATTTGAGCGAAATAAAGTAAGATATGCATGGTTTGCTAATTTACTCATGAATTGTTAATGATTTGAGATGATAATATAGTCGCTTTTTTAGCGAAAAATTCAATAAAAACTCACTTCTGCTATTTCGCTAAAACCGGGCGTTATGTTTACAATTATGAGCGGGAAAACACCAGCCAGTCAAACGCTGAGACGATAATTCACCACATGTGAGAAAATTTGTCCGACCAATCAAAATGCTGAGACGATAAATTTCACATGTGAAAAATATCGTCCGCCATAAGGATACGATTTTTATTTCACTCATCTACTGCACTGAAATCTCTATACTTATATAATAATAAATATTATAATTTTAATATTTACCTGATTCACTGCGCCAATCTTCCTTTAAGCTCTTCCTGATTTCAGGGTCTATTGTTGCCGCATCCGCGCTTCTGACAACATAAGCCGAGTAGACAGCAATACCAGCAAGCTCATCAAACATGGATGCGAAGTAGGTAGTTTTTGTTGAGCACCATGAAGCTGCTGACAAATATACTTAGGTGCACCATAACCAAGAGAAATTCCAGTTGGCGGACGACCGTTAACAAAAAATGCCTTGTAGCAATCATCATTTTCTGTTGCAACGACTTCTCGCCGCTGTCTGTTCAGCCGCAGCTCGCTCGTGGTAGAATGTACCACAGCATGAGAATCAACAATACCTATAATAATTTATGCAATTTTCGTTAATTTTGTGATTTATTTCTTCAAAAGTTAATACACAGTGTTGATTTTCACATGAAATCAGGACATACAGTATAAGACATGAGCAGTCTTATTAATATATTTACTAGACTATAAATCATTCATCGATATAAGGTAGGCTCAAGTTACGCAATTATTAGATAGAAAGAAAGATAGATAGAAACTTTATTTATACACGCTGACCCCGTAAACCGAAGTTGATTTCCACGTGGTGAGTGGGCGTGTGCAAAAATAGAAAATGTTACATGGAGATATTAAAAGAGTTAAGTTTAACTCCTGGGCGACAGGCCCTGTGAAAAGTAGGTAGATATTGGAATACTATTTTGCATATTCATATCTTCAGTTCAGTACATGTTATGTAGATGAAAATACCACCATTCTATTCAGCGAGAAAATATCTCCCAATTCCTGATGATAGTTTTAGTCAAAGACAAACATTATAGCGATTTATGACCTTTGAAGGATCAAGAGGCATCATATTTCAACAAATTACATATTTGTTCGAAAAATGTAAACAATGTATCACTAAAGCCATACCTTTCGCCATTCACAACTTCGGCCCCTTCGAACATATCTTTTTTGTTGTAGTCTTGTTCGATTCACAATCAAAAACGCTATTTACAGTATTATTTTGAAGCTTGTAGTCTTAGTTTTTCGTCTTTTATTTCGATATTTCAATCTGTTGCGATATTAGTGAAGTCAGCGGGATATTTTTGACCGGAAATACGAATTAGATTCGCCAATACATCGCGTGTTTACATCCTAGCGCTCGGAAAACGTCGGAAATCGATTCTAAAAGTCAAATTACATCTGCAGGATTGTAGTCTAGGATGGGACCTGTATATGAGTTTGTATGCATTTCATTTAGGACAGATAATCTCAACTGTTTTAGGGCAAGTTGGCCATGATGGTCAACATGGTACCGCTGCCCGAACCCCAATCCGGGACGAAACGTCCGAAACTGACCACACCCAAAAACAACGCTTTCGCCATAGTGCTATCTTCCAAACCATAAAAACTTTGGCTATTCTGAGGTGCTTATATGGTTCAGAGATGGTGGTTTTAGGGGTGGTCCTTGGTAAGTGTGAAATGCCTAGCACCGATATTTCACAAGAAAATGACCATGCAATACTCATAGTCAAACGTCAATTTGTGACTTACAAATTCAGATAAACAGCAGTGGACCTACATTACCTTTTTTCCTAAATCTTTTTTATAGAAACATAATTGGTACTTATTTAAGTATATTATCACTGCTTTGCTGTAAAATAGTTAATACTTTGTGACCGAAATAATAATTTGAAATGTACATACCTCCTGCAAATGGACGTATTTGGCCAAATTCTCCACTTTACTCCGCCAATATCGTTGAAATCGCCAATATCGTTGAAATCCTTCCAAATATGCAACTCAGCTCAAACATAACGGTATCAAGCACATTTTAAACAAGTTTCAACTGGGTTTCAAGTAGATCCTAGCCGTTTAACCATCGACAAGGTAAAACCTCAACTTTGCCCAAATTCGGCCGCCATTTTGTCATCCCGTGTCGATTGTAAACAATCCAGCCTCGTTGTTCTTCCATCCAAGCCATTTCCATCAAATAATAACAAATTTAATCCTTTGTTAAGGGTATTAAAATAAAAAATACAAATGAAATATGCGAAATGCAGCATTTTATCACCCTGTAAAATGTTGCTTACGAGTCCTTCAAAACATTTCGTACAAATCTCTCGTGGTTTAGGTTATATCTGCCAATATAAGGTACTCTGTGATAAAGTGTCAGGACTAATATCAAATGCGAAAGAAAGTTATTACCTATCTAATGGCAAAGGCGTACGTGTCTCGCAGCCGGGGAAATGGTATAAGACAATATACGGACTAGCAACTATCAATGACTCCCCGAACTGTATTCCACCTGCGGAGGTTACTGAATATCTAGTAGAGCAACTACAACAGGCATTTATCAAGCCATGGCAAGAGGTCTGTCCAACTAATGTTCCAGATTTTCAGACTATTTCACATCTTCTGAAAGATGTTCCTTCCCCCACGCCATATGTTGGACAAGTAAAGTCCACACTTCGACACCTTAATCCTAAGAATGCAACTGATGCAGACGGATTACCAGCATGGCTGCAAAAGCGTTTATATGAAGAACTGGCCTTAAGGCTGATTTCCACTGTTGCGTTTTTCGTACGCACGTACACGCACGTAAAACTTTGAATCCTTCTATTTTTTAAATATTTTACAAACAAGTTAACAAATGCATGCTAAAACTTGCGGAACACTAAATTCTGTTGCTTTATTTATTTAGTTATTTCATAAGTAACATTTAAACGGATTTAAAGTTTTACGTGAGTATACGTACGTATGAAAAACGCAACAGTGGAAATCAGCCTTTAGTTGTGCACAATTAACGTCATATGTGCAAGTATTGTTCAATGTAAGTATCCAAAACCATATAAACATGCTTTAATTTGTCCAGTTCTCAAAGTAAACCCTCCGAATGATATAGACAATGATTTCCGACAAATATCGGTCCTTCCACAGTTAGCCAAAGCGTTAGAAAAACTTCAATTATCCCTACACAGGCAAGATTTAACAATCAGAAATAACCAGTACGCCTTTACACAAAATCGCTCAACTGTGTCTGCGCTCACTTGCATTTCACAGAAATGGTTTAATGCAACCGATAACTCGCCCGATAGTCGCATGGTGGTTCACGCCCTCTTTCTAGACCGGAAAGCCTTCGACATGGTAGACCACGGAATACTCCTGAGAAAGCTTGCCGAACTAAATATTAACAAAAGTCTCGGGCTATGGATTCAAAGTTTCTTAGACGGCAGGAGTCAGCAGGTTAAACTGAATTATTTTCTGTCGTCTGTATCATCATGCCCTGCTGGCGTTCCACAAGGGTCTGTAATATTACCGGCGCTCGTCAATGACAATGTACATATTAATGATATTGAAGATTCTGTCCCAAATTCAATAGCAGTGGATACGCACAAATATGGAGATGCCTGTACCCTAGATCAATCTGTTAAAGAAGGTGACGTGAGTCAAATGCAGGAGGTTCTCAACTCCATGCAGACATAGGTCGATTTTAATAAAATGGCTCTGAACTCGAAAAAGTCCAAGGACATGTGGATTTGCTTCCGTACCTGTATCCCTGAACCACCTCCCCTTACAATTGATGGAGAGACGATAGATTGAACAAGCTCGTTTAAACTTTTGGGTGTCTGGCATCAGAATACTCTGAAGTGGAACGACCACGTTAAAGAAATTACCAAAAAGGCCCACGGAAGGATGTTCTGTCTTAGAGAGTGTCGCCGAGCCAATCTTCCAACAGAAGTAGGAATGACTTGTTATATGACAAAAATCAGACCCCTACTGGAATAATGTTCACCTGTTTGGGGCGGGATTCCACAATATCTTGTGGAGGAATTATAGAGCATACAAGCTAGGAGCCTGCGAATATTAGGCATTCCTAAAGATTCACTACCATCATTACATGAGAGGAGAGATAAACAAACAATCAAAGAATATGAACGTATTATTAATGATATCTTAAGTCCTTGTAATAATTTCATACTGTCTCCTGTTCGCCATTCATACCATCTAAGAAATCAAACCACCAGGGACCGCCCCCTTATTCGCTCGTTCACGGACAGGCATAAACAGCCATTTATACCACGTGTTATACTAAATTATTATCGGGAATATTTTATATCTACATAGATGTAAATTTTTAACCAATACTATTGTAAATCCATTGTATTTTTATGACCTAAGATGAATATTAAAGATTATTATTATTATTATTATTATTATTATTATTGACATCGAGCAGTCGCGTATATACGCTCTCTGTACATGTCCTTGGTTTCATCGAAAAATTTTACTTGAATTGATATAGTTACGTTACATTTTGAATTTTATACCTAAAATTAATCAAGTATGATTCGTGCAAGCTTGCTTGCGTTATTTTCAACGCTAATAATATGTGGATTTTGTGGCAAGGAATTTGAATCGTTAAGCCGTTACTCGTGGCGGTGTAAAAGTAAAGTTGGAAACGAACGAGAATCCACTTTGAATGTTAATCCTGCTATGGAAATGCCTACACAAATGTGTCTACCTGTAAAGTCTTGCAAAGCAGTCAAATGTTGCTGTGGTAAAGTCTGCAAAGGAGCTCGTGGACTTAAAATGCACCAACGAAGCTGTAGAGTTATTGACGACCTTGAAGACGAACTGCAACAACAAATGACTGAAGCATTGAACGACGACAATCATGAGGATAACACTGACCCAGTTAACCCTGAAATATCACCTTTGAACACCCAAGAAAACTTCCCCGACTTAAAAATGGGGATAAAACTACCCAAATCGCCATTACAATGGTCAACTGCCAACGACTTTTTCAAGTTAACCTTTTTGAATCACCCAATCACACCGGATGATCTAAATAACAACATCAATACCATGGTAACCGTCGTCTACAATTACTTTAGTGGGAATTTTGGACATGTTGACAACAATAACAGTGTAGAATTCGAAAGAAAATACCAAACATTTTCAACAAAGGATTTAAAAAAAGCTTTAAAGAAACTAAAACTGGAAAACGGTAGTATTCTGGAGATCAAATTTGTCGCGAAGAAATTGCGCATCCTGCTTAATAAGTCAAATAATACGGAACTGCATAATTCTGATAGTCATGCATCTGCAGACATTGATAACGATAATCTAATTGGTAAAAACTTCTGGGGTTACGTTAAAAAATTTTTCAAAAAGAATACCAGTTCACTTCCATCATTTAATTTAGCGCAATGTACATCCTATTTTACCAAAACATTCTCCACGATTAGCCCAAATAAAACATTCAATATTCCTAGGTGGATCCCAAAATTTGCTTCTCCTCAAACGCCTTTTAAGCTTGACCCCCCGACCTATCAAGAGATTACAAACGTCATACGTAAAATGAAACTGTCTGGCTCACCATGCCCACTTGATCAGATATCAATAATCTGTTTTAAACGATGTCCGTATCTACGTTCCTACTTGGGCAAGTGGCATACTTCGAAACCCGGACCGGACTCGGACTCGGACCCGGACTCGGACTCTAAGAAAATCCGGACTCGAGAAAAACCCGGACCCGGACTCGAAAAAATCCGGACTCGTGTTTAAGAAAACCCGGACTTGACTTTTGAAAACCCGGACTCGAAATAGAAAAGACCGGATTCAAAACAAGGACTCTGTGTACGAGAATACAAAGGTTTTTTGGAAAGGTTTAATAATAGTTAACATGATAAACGATGATCTCTTATAACAGTAATCCGGTATATATCTTTAATTAAATAAATTTCTAGAGTGCTGTTGCACAATCTGGCGTAGTGCTGGTAAAGAATCTGAGTTGCATCGGTAATATTAAATTTGCGGATTTGTTCCCTCGCGCGGGTGTCCCTATCTCTTCCCGCTTTCTATATATAGATAGAATACTTTATTTGAAAAGCAATAAGCTTGGTTTCGAAAGGTGTAGATCATTTTCTTTTCTAGTGACTCAGTGTTATGTGTTATGTGAGGATACTAATCAGTGATCATACTATGGTTCCTCACAAAATAATCACTATATAGTAAACCTGAACAAATCATTTAGGCACTTGAACACCAAAATGCATTTATGCATACTTCCGCGAGTAGCTAAATCTACCCTAAACCCGTAAATTAATAACTAAAATCTGTCTCAGCAGTCAAGAATGTCTTGTCTGGAAACCATCTCGATACACGATTGCTGCAACCATAGCAGACAACGTGATATGGCGGCAAGGGTAAAATATACCCCAACACATGTATCAATGGACAGCACACTTTCGAAAAATTTGTCAAAATGACACGAAAAATAACTCGACCGTGTTTTGTGGCTTAGGCCATCATTTCAATGGTAGCAAATCCAATGATAGCTTTCAAAGTCCCGAATATATATATATACAGTATATATATTGCCAAAAAACAAACTCAATAAAAATTATTTCCGTTTTAGCAAAGTAACTTCAACCGATCCGGAAAAGCACATCACATGCTGAAGGCAATGAAGGTGTCGCGGCAATTTGATATTATAAAGTGCTCTCAAATATATTTGGGCAAGACGCTGCTGTAAACACGTTTATTTTCTCAATTTTGAGATTAGATCAATTTTCTCAATTTTGAGATTTTAGTTATTAATTTAGGTCTAGGGTAGATTTAGCTGTTTAAAGTGTCTAAATAATTTTTCAGGTATATATACTATATAGTGATTATTTTGTGAGGAATCATAGTATGATTACTGATTAGTATCCTCACATTGTTAACACATAACACTGAGTTACTACAAGAAAAAATGATCTACATGTTTCAAAACCAAGCTTATTGCTTTTGAAATAAAGTATTCTATCTATATCTATATATAGAAAGCGGGAAGAGATAGGGACACCCGCAATTATTACCATAGGCGTACCGGGCGGGGGGGGGGCGGTAGCCCCCCCCCCCAGTTTTTTGGGCAGTCGGGCAATATTCGATCAACAGTCGGGCAATTTTGGTTTGCAATAAAAAAAAATGGGACAAATTCTGTTAATTTTGTCTAAAATTAAGTATTTTTTTTGGCAAATTTTGTGATTTTTCGAAAATTTTTGTTATGTTCCGAAAAATATTGCTTGTCCGGAAAATTTTTTTGACCCCTAAAATGGTACACTAAACTTTTCTAAAAAACCTTTGCATTCTCGTACACAGAGTCCTTGTTTTGAATCCGTTTTTTTCTATTTCGAGTCCGGGTTTTCAAAAGTCAAGTCCGGGTTTTCTTAAACACGAGTCCGGATTTTCTTCGAGTCCGGGTCCGGGTTTTTCTCGAGTCCGGATTTTCTTAGAGTCCGAGTCCGGGTCCGAGTCCGAGTCCGGTCCGGGTTTCGAAGTATGCCTCCTACTTGACTGAGATAATCCATGCAGCTTGGTCACGCGGTGTTGTCCCATCTGAATGGAAAAAAGCATGCACAATATTAATTCACAAGAAAGGAGAAACAAACGACTCAGCAAACTTGCGACCAATTACTCTTGAATCCATCCCGCTTAAAGTCTTCACATCATGTCTTCGAAATAAAACATTCGAATTTCTGTCAGACAATAATTACATAGAACAAAACATCCAGAAAGGTTTCACTCCAAAACTCTCAGGAATACTAGAACATACTGCTCAGATGGCACATATAATTAACACAGCGCGTACCAAGCAACGATCTATAGTTATTACATTACTCGATCTTAAAAATGCATTTGGCGAAGTCCATCATAACCTCATTTACGAAGTCCTTGATTATCATCACGTTCCTAATCACATAAAGAACCTTATCTGCAGTCTTTACACTGATTTCCAAACTTCCATCATAACCGAACAGTTTAACACCCCCTTCATTACAGTCGGTCGTGGCGTTCTTCAAGGCGATTGTCTCAGTCCACTTTTATTCAACATGTCATTCAATACTTTCATACAACATATTAAATCTGAAAAATACCGTCAGCTTGGTTTTTGGAAATTAAGTGAAATTGGCATTCCGTGCAATCCTATACATTGGTTTCAGTTTGCAGACGATGCTGCTGTCATCAGTAGCCAAGAGAAAGAAAATCAAATGCTCCTTAATCGTTTTACAATCTGGTGTCAATGGGCTAATATGATTATACGCGTTGACAAATGTTCAACATTTGGCATTAAAAAACAGTTAACTAAATCTATCCAGTATTTACCCAAGCTTTTCGTTAATAACCATCTTGTACCCAGAACCGAAATGGGCAAATCTTTCCGTTACTTAGGTCGCTATTTTGATTTCAATATGTCTGATGAGGAACACAAATCAGAATTACTCGGTGTGTTTAATGACATCATGAATAAAATTAATGAACTATACCCTTACACCCGAAAAATAAAATTCTACTATACAGTCGTTACTTGCTGTCAAAGATATCCTGGGACTTCACTGTTTCTGATATATCTAAGACCTGGATCTGCGAAACGTTAGACAGTATTGCGACGAAATATATACGAAAATGGCTGGAACTTCCTGTCTCTGCAACCCTTAGCAACGTGTTGCTTCCACAAAATAAATTTGGTCTGAATATTATTCTCCCTTCGACAAAATTTATCCAATGTCAAACTGTCTCTCAATCAGCTCTAAAATACTCACCAAACGTAGATATTAACAATCTATGGGCGGTGACGAGTACCAACAAGAACGTACAGTATGACATTTACAAAGACACAAAAGACGTACTTAAGGCAGTTAGAAAAGAAAACGAACAAAGACTTCAAAACCACCTCATTTCGCAAGGTTCTTTCTTTTCCAGTATCATGAATCATTCCACGTTCACATTCAACTCTTTATGGTCATCCGTTCAGAGCAAACTTTCGAAAAACATTTTTAACTTCACCATCCGATATATCAATAACACACTTCCAACACGAAAGAACCTATCAAAATGGGGACTATCATCAACATCCGATTGCTCTTTCTGCTCCGCACCTGAAACGCTGCTCCATGTGATTGCTGGATGTAAGACATATTTAGACGAAGGCCGGTTTACATGGCGACACGATTCTGTTTTAAATTTCCTCGCATCCACTCTTACTGCTGTGAAAAATTCCACACTTTGCGCGGACATTCCTGGTTTTATGAATCCATCTGTTATCACGGGAGATCGTTTACGACCTGACCTTCTGCTGGTGACTGAAAACAGATGTCTATACATCCTCGAGCTTACAGTCGGTTATGAATCCAATCTGCAAGTTAACGCCAATCGTAAGCGTCAAAAGTACCGTGATCTAATCAATGAGCAGGAAGCAGATTATGATAAAGTCAAGTTCGTCAATTTATCTTTGAGTACCCTCGGAGTTTTTGGCCGATCTTCTGAAAATTTCGATGGCATGCCAAGTAGCCTTAAATGTGATGCCAAGTATAGTAAATACATAAAAAAGAAAATCGTGAACATATGCATACGAACATCATATTATATATTTTGTAAACGAAACAAGGTGTGGGATAACCCAAAATTAATGTTAATATAATTATCCTTCTTAAAATAATTATTGTGCAATAAATATATAGTATCAATTCAAGTAGACATTGATAAACTACCTGTAAAGCGAGGTTTACCATTGTAGTTGTATATATCATAATAATCTTAATAAATAAATTTTCCATTATTATTATTATTATTATTATTATTATTATTATTATTATTATTATTATTATTATTATTATTATTATTATTATTATTATAACAATGGTCTCATACCGACTATTCATATGGGAGAATCTTTTAAATATCTAGGAAGATTCTTTGATTTTGATATGTCCGACCAAGAACACAAACCTGAACTAATGTCTCTCATTGATGAACTAATGTCTGATATCGACCATAAATCTCTACACCCAAAAAACAAACTTATTCTACACAACCGCTACGTTCTATCCAAAATTTTCTGGCATCTCACTGTTGCACCCCTGTCGAAAACCTGGGTAACGGAAACAATCGATTCTGTGATTAATCAATACATCAGAAATTGGCTTGAAATACCCATTTCTGGAACATTAAGTAATATTTATCTAACCCATAACAAATTCGGTCTGAATATCCTCCCTGCATCCGTCAAATTTATCCAATGTCAAACTGTCCTACGCAACGCCTTAAAAACATCCCCAAATGATCCCATAAAAGAACTCTGGAAATCAACTCACAATCACACTAACATTCAGTACGACATATATTATTCAACAAAGCAAGTTCTCAAGGATTTTCATTCTGGACAAGAAGATAAGCTTCAACACCGTTTAATTTGTCAAGGTTCATTTTTCTCGAATGTTGCAAAGTTTTCCTTTTCACAGTTAAACACACTTTGGTCTGCCGCTCAATAAAAACTGCCAAAGAACATTTTCAAATAAAAACTGCCTAAGAACATTTTCTTCCTACGCGAAAAAACCTTACAAGATGGGGTTTAGCTTCAAGTCCCAAATGTTCCTTTTGTTTGTGTTCTGAAACCCTACTACACGTGGTAGCCGGCTGCCAATCGTACCTTCAGCACTTTACTTGGAGACATGATTCTATTTTAAATTTTCTCGCTGAAACGTTTCAAACAATAAATCCATGTCAACTTTATGCTGACCTATCCGGCTACAAAAGCCCGTCAATTATAACTGGTGACCTATATTGACCGGACTTACTCTTAATTACTCCAAATGAAGATCTTTATGTCGTTGAACTTACTGTCGGGTTTGGATCTAATCTACGTGAATCTAATCTAAAAAAGCTAAATATAAAGATCTAATTGAAGATCAAAGGGGTCACTTTAATTCTGTTAAATTTGCAAACTTATCAATGAGCTCTCTCGGTGTGTTTGATAAAGAATGCTTCACCTTTTTAGAAATGTTAGACACCATAGGAATGGATAAAAAGCAGCAATATTACTGCATAAAAAAGATGACGTCTTATGCCATTAGAGCGACGTACTATATTTTTTGCTGTCGAAACAAAGAGTGGACAAACCCTGAATTGTTAAACATTTAAATTAATAACTACATATAATAATATATATAATCATATACCCATTTTATTCTTGTTTTTACTGTAAATAGTACATATGTAGTACTCTGTGATTCATGTAGCCAATTGTAAATTACCTAAGTCAGTAGTGAGATTTACAATTGTATATATACGTAAGAAATTCAATAAAGTTTTCATTATTATTATTATTATTATTATTATTATTATTATTATTATTATTATTATTATTATTATTATTATTATTATTATTATAACAATGGTCTCATACCGACTATTCATATGGGAGAATCTTTTAAATATCTAGGAAGATTCTTTGATTTTGATATGTCCGACCAAGAACACAAACCTGAACTAATGTCTCTCATTGATGAACTAATGTCTGATATCGACCATAAATCTCTACACCCAAAAAACAAACTTATTCTACACAACCGCTACGTTCTATCCAAAATTTTCTGGCATCTCACTGTTGCACCCCTGTCGAAAACCTGGGTAACGGAAACAATCGATTCTGTGATTAATCAATACATCAGAAAGTGGCTTGAAATACCCATTTCTGTAACATTAAGTAATATTTATCTAACCCATAACAAATTCGGTCTGAATATCCTCCCTGCATCCGTCAAATTTATCCAATGTCAAACTGTCCTACGCAACGTCTTAAAAACATCCCCAAATGATTCCATAAAAGAACTCTGGAAATCAACTAACAATCACACTAATATTCAGTACGACATATATAATTCAACAAAGTTTTCATTATTATTATTATTACTATTATTATCATTATCATTATTATTATTATTATTATTATTATTATTATTATTATTATTATTATTATTATTATTATTATTATTATTATTATTATTATTATCATTATTATCATTATTATTATTATTATTATTATTATTATTATTATTATTATTATTATTATTATTATTATTATTATTATTATTATTATTATTATTTCAACATGAAAAGAATATATTAGAACATATTAGAACAGCAATCTACTGAGAACTCGACTACGAATACTTCTACTCATTCTACATTTGAGGAAATTGATGTAATGGAAAATATTGCGAGCGATCAGAATTTTCCAGTGTTGAAGAAAGGGGTAAAGCTTCCCAAAAGCGACGCAGAATGGTCAACGGCTGACAGCTATTTCAAATTTGAATTGCGACTAAATGCGCCAATCAGAATTGAAGATCTAAGCTCAAGCATTACGCTAATGAATGATGTTGTCTACAACTATTTCGCTGATAACTTCGGTTATGTTGAGAAGATGCCGGATAAAGAGCTAGTGAATAAGTATAAAGACCAAACAGTAAAAGCCTTAAAGAAATGTCTAAAACAACTAAAGCTATCGAACGCTGATCTTCACGAAATCAAATATGTAGCTCGCACATTGCGTGATAAGTTGCGTAATGCTTGTCAAATCAATTCAACTCAAAACCAAAACAAAACGTTCAATCACGACAATTACATTACTAGAAATTTCTGGGGTTACGTTAAGAACGTCCTGAATAAGAATACTTGCCTACTTCCATGCTTTCCAATGTCAGAATGCCTAAACTATTTCAAGAAAACTCTATGTTCAATCTATAAACTGTGGTTCAATTAACCCAAACAAACTGTTTTGTATTCCAAGCTGGATTCCGAAGTTATCCGATCCTATCGTAAACTTTGACCTTCAACCCCCAACATATCGCCAAGTTACAAACATTATTCGCAGAATGAAAGCTTCTGGATCGCCTTGTCCTCTAGATCAACTTTCAATCATTTGCTTCAAACATTGTCCATTCTTGCGCACTTATCTAACCGAAGTGATACGTAGCGTCTGGTCTTCGAAATCTGTACCAGCTGAATGGAAAAAAGCGTGTTCTATTCTTATCCACAAAAAAGGCAATACAAGTGACCCCTCCAATTTCCGCCCAATTACTCTAGAAACTATACCACTAAAAGTGTTTACCTCTTGTCTCCGCAATGCTATGTTCTCGTTCCTAACTACTAATAACTTTATTGAACATCAGATTCAAAAAGGTTTCACTCCCAATCTGTCTGGCACTCTGGAACACACTGCTCAAATGACAAATATTATCAACCAAGCGAGAATAAAGCAGCGCTCTGTTGTCATCACCCTTCTCGATCTCAAGAATGCTTTTGGTGAAGTGCATCATAATCTAATTCAATCTGTCCTCGACTATCATCACATTCCCAAAGACGTTAGTGAAATAATAAAGAGCTTGTATACGGACTTCAATACTGCATTTATAACATCAGAATTCTCCACCCCATTTATGACTGTCGGTTGTGGAGTTCTTCAAGGAGACTGTCTTAGTCCTCTAATTTTTAATATGTGCATCAATACCTTTATTCAACATATAAAAACTGACAAATACCGGCAATTTGGTTTCATTACAAATCTTTTAAACCCAGTCCATGGGTTCCAGTTCGCTGATGATGCTGCAGTAATAAGCGGTCAAGATTCAGAAAATCAACATCTTTTAAATCGATTCTCGATCTGGTGCCAGTGGTCTAACATGATTGTCAGGGTTGATAAGTGTTCAACATTTGGGATCAGGAAAAGTCTGACAAAATCTATCCAATATTTACCTAAACTTCTGATTAACAATGAATTGATACCTGCCACTAAAATTGGAGAGTCGTTTCGATACTTGGGGAAATATTTTGACTTCAGTATTTCCGAAAAAGAACACAAACAAGAGCTAATCACTCTCATGGACGACATTATGTCTGAAATTGATCTCAAACCTTTGCACCCAAAAAATAAACTTTTGCTTTATAGTCGTTACCTCCTATCCAAACTTTCCTGGCATTTCACTGTAACCACCTTATCAAAAACCTGGGTCTCTGAAAATATGGATTCTGTGGTGAACAAGTACGTACGTAAATGGCTTGAAATACCTATATCAGGAACTCTATCTAACGTCTACCTTACCAGTAACAAGTTTGGTCTAAATATCTACCCGCCGTCAATTAAGCTTGTTCAGTGCCAAACAGTTGCTCGTAACGCCTTAAAGACCTCTCCAAATCATTCCATAAAAGACCTCTGGAAAACAACATCTAAAAGCAAAAAGATTCAGTACGACGTCTACACCTCGACAAAGGAAGTCCTTAAAACTTTTACCTCCGGACAAGAAGACAAACTGCAGAATCATCTGATTTTGCAAGGCTCCTTCTTCTCAAATGTCATTAAGTTTTCACTGTCGAAATTAAACGGCATATGGTCTAAATCCCAATCAAACCTCCCAAAGAACATCTATAACTTCACCATTCGTTACATTAATAACTCACTTCCAACTCGTAAAAACCTTACTACATGCGGAATATTGTCCAACTCTGATTGCTCCTTCTGCTTAAACCCTGAAACCCTTTTACACGTAGTTGCTGGATGTCAAACGTACCTCCCACGATTTACATGGAGACATGATTCTGTTCTGAACTTCATAGCACAAACGCTACAACCTGTAAACAACTCCAATCTTTTCGTCGATCTTCCTGGTTATAAAAGCCCATCAATTGTAACTGGTGACACATTCCGCCCAGACCTACTTCTATCTATCAACTCGGATTGTCTCTATATCCTTGAACTTTCTGTTGGTTATGAGTCTAATCTACAAACAAATGTTGATCGGAAAAGAAGAAGATCTCATTACACAGCAAAAGAAACAATTTAAGTCCGTAAAATTTGTAAATTTGTCAATTAGTTCTTTAGGCGTTTTCTCAAAAGAATGTCATTCCTTTTTAGATATGTTAAACTGATCTAGGTCTTGATAAAAGACACCAATATTTCGCTATCAGGAAAATTATGTCTATCGCGATTAGGACAACATATTATATATTTTGTTGCAGAGATAAGGACTGGTTAAATCCGGAATTACTGAACATTTAAGGATACTCATTATTAATATATAAATATTAAGTAGGTTCAAGTAGTCAATTATAAATTACCTAAATTAGTGAGATTTATAATTGTATATATACGTATATAATTTCAATAAAGTTTCCATTATTATTTCAACATGTCCGACGAAGATCACAAATCTGAAGTATATGAGACACTTACTAATATCCTGAATGAAATTGATGATCTACCATTACATCCGAAAAACAAAATTCTCTTATACAGTCGTTATGTGCTTTCCAAAATCTCTTGGCACTTCACTGTTTCTGACATAGGCAAAACCTGGGTTAACGATAAACTACTAGATAGTATCGTGTCCACGTATATCCGAAAATGGCTTGAACTTCCTATTTCTGCAACCCTTAGTAACGTCCTACTTCCCCACAATAAATTTGGATTAAATATCATTCTACCTTAAACCAAATTCCTTCAATACCAAACTGTTTCTCGGAAAGCCCTAAAGTCGTCGCCAAATGAAGCGATCAATAACCTTTGGAAGAATACTAGCAATCACAAAAATGTACAATATGACAAATACAAAAACACCAAGGACGTATTAAACACCATCAGGAAACAACATGAAGACAAGCTTCAACACCACCTCATTTCACAAGGCTCATTTTTCTCCAATATCATTAAACATTCTACACTCTCATTAATTCAACTCTATATGGTCCTCCGTTCAGAGTAAACTTCCGAAGAATATATTTAACTTCACTATCCGGTATATAAATAACACTCTTCCGACTCACAAAAACCTTCTGAAATGGGGAATATGACCAACATCCGAATGTTCGTTTTGTTTGAATCCAGAATCACTTCTTCACGTCGTCGCTGGATGCAAGACCTACCTAAATGAAGGACGTTTCACGTGGCGTCATGATTCGGTGCTTAACTTCATAGCATCCATACTTAAATCTGTCAACCATTGTAACCTTTATGCTGACCTTCCTGGCTATATCAGTCCATCTGTTCTCATCGGAGATGAATTGCGCCCTGATCTTTTGATAACACTTGAAAACAAATGTATTTATATACTTGAACTTACCGTTGGATTTGAATCTAATCTCCTCACTAATGCAACTCGAAAAAGTAAAAATTATCAAGATCTAATTAACGAACAGCTTAAAAATTATGAAAAAGTGAAATTTGTAAATTTATCGATTAGCTCATTAGGAGTTTTCAGCCACAGTAGCTAATAAAGGCCGGTTCTAGCTCATTTTGGTTAATACTTCATGTAAGGCAAATTATAGTGGATCAGGGCAAGCTCGGGCACGCCTGGAATCGCCTTCCCGGAATTCCGCCTTCCCGGAATAGAATCGACAGCGCCACTTCCGGTTCCCCAGTTCCCTGCGCCGCCCATGCCTGCCGGACCCCTCCCCCGCCCTCGCGCATCCGTGCCCACGCACACGCGGGTACGCAAGTGTACACGCACGTGCTCCGACAATCTGTCGGAAATTCCCGCGGGTGTTGACCCGATGAATTTAGTCCTCCGCGGGCCCACCGCATCCGCTGCATCCCGCACGCTTGTTGGGGTTTTCGGTGAAGATTTTTTTTATCAAATCAACTTGTAAGAAATTATAATTGTATAATAAATAACCATGTCAATTACCAGAGTATCAGACTTTTCCGGAGACTCGTTTAAATTTGTGGACCCTGTCAAGGACAGGTTTGGATCCGAGAGGATCGGACTTGTTGCGGAGGGTGGTGGTCCATTGCTACTTAGGCTGAAGAATTGCCTAGCCTATGGAATCAACAAGAACAATAAGTTCGGAAAGGACAACTACACAATTCCGTTGGCAGTTGGACTACACACGGAATTCATATCAGTTCTGGAAGTATTGGAGAAGAAGTGTGCTGTAATGGTTGGTAAGTCGGGTACCAACGTGATGAGATGCTTCTATCGGAGTGGGAAGCAACCCGTCCTGTACGCAAAGATCGATAAGACTACGGTGATGTATGGAGAGGACGGAGACATGAATCCGATGGAGGAGCGTGACGAACACTTCTAGCTGGATGCTTTGATTAGGATTTCGAGCATATACCTATCCGGAAACACGATTTCCGTTCAGGTTAAGCTTCAGGAGGCAAAGTATCTGAGGGTAAAGGTTGCAGAACCGTGGAAGAGGCTTCTGTAGATCCTATTATATTTTAATGTTCCTTCGGATATTAAAATCAGTTTGTTGGGATTTCTATTGCCTTAGGTCCTTGTGTCCTATTGCCAGGGTGTGTATTCCATCTTCGCAGATGATACGTTTGTCGTCGCTTGCCGATAGGGCCACCTTGACGATCCTTTCGGTATATATTTCGTGTAGCCTGCTTCTGAAGACGTTCATTCCCCTCCACTGTTTCTCGCCGCTGAAGAGACATTCCTTATAGTTGTTGAACGTTATTTCCTTTTTGATGGTTGTCTTCTTGACGCCTTTACATTTCTTTTCTTCCTTTCCGTCTTCCGCCATTTTGTAGGCGTACAGTTTTGCTCTGAGTCCTACGAATTCTCCGATCTGTTTTTCTCCTGTTTCCGATTTCATCATTCCGATAAACTTCTTGTTTATTCCGGTCGGAATTCCGGAGGGGTGGTTTTTGCCTATGTTGCTGGTATCGAATTTTTCGTAAACATCTTTGGAAATGTCCTTTAGGAAGTCCTCGGTTGTTATTTCGTAACACAGGGAGTCCGTGTCTGTGAATAGGAGTTTGGCATCGTTTTCATACATCGGTTTGATGTAGTTATAATGAAAGTAGTACATGAGGGTTTTGCTAATGTCCAGGATACTCATTCCGAGGTAGATGGTTTTTTTCAGCTTTACGGAGGTTCTCCTCATATGAACTGCCACCAGGTTTTCCGAAAAGATGGTTACCGACTTGAAGTTGTCTTTCTCGGATAGCTTGTTCCATTTCTTTTCATCGTTGACGATTCTGATGTCGACTCTGTTCCTTACGTTTTCCATGGTCTTTCCGAATACGGAGTTGTTCATGAGCTTAATGAAGAAGTCCTTTTCGAAGTCTGTGGTTCCTTTGGTTCGGAGGTCTGTGTTGAGCTGAATGTATTTTTTCATCCAGTCGCTTTCGGTAAATTTAACTCCTCGATGTATTTTGGTTAGCTTTAACCCCAGGCTCAGGTACTGTTTTAGGTTTGTGTGGTGGAGGACGTATTTTTCCCTGTTGTTGAGGTTGGGTATGAGCTTTTCCGTTTTGTTGACCATTATCCTTTCGGGTGCTAGGGGGTATTCGTTGTGTAGGTTGTGTAGTTCGTCCGGATATTCGAGGTCCACTTCGAGGATGCAGCTGTGTTCCATCCATTTTTCCAACTCGTTGTCTTTCATCCATTTGAAGTCCTTGATGGGTAGGGGCTGACTCATTGCCCATCCGTATAGGTTGTTTGCGTCCAGGTAGGGGAGGTACTTGCTTTTCTTCTTGGGGTCGTAGTTAGCCATGTACTTGTTGTTGGCTATGGCATGTCTTTTGGTGATGGTGCTGATTCCTCCGCGGATTCCTCTTTCTATGAGTAGATACATGTTCGGATCGGAAATAAGCTCCAGTTCTACTTCGGTTAGTTTTAGACACGCATCCCACGCCAGTCCCGGTGATGTGTAGTACCACAGGGGATCGAGTCCGTAGTTTGCTATGCATACCTTCCCGAAGTTTTCCATAACGTCTGTCAGGAGTAGGACGTCCGTTTTGAGGTAGAGGTCGTGGTAATCCCTCATGGTTTTCATACCGAAGGTGTTCCACACATTCTGTGCTCTCCTGTAGTCGGTGTCGCTGATGTCTTCGTTGGTTAGACTGTTGAAGAATTTACCCTTGGGTGAGAGGGATGTTCTTTCCAGCTTGTCGAATCCATCCATGTACTCGTAGGGGTATACACCTTTCTGCTTAAGGATTTCCCGTTGCTCTGTGGTGTAGTGGGATGTCATTAGGTCCAGATTTTCGAAGTCGTCCTTGCCCAGACCCTTGGTGAGTTTGTCCAGGGAGCTTGCCATAAATTTGAAGGAGTCCAGGAATCTTAATTTCCTTTTAACTTTCTTTTCCTTACCATCCTTGTTTTTTGAATGTATCGACCACTACCTCTTTGGTAAAGGATATATACTTTTCTTCCGTTTTAGGGATGCACTTGATGTCTCCGCTGCTCACCCCGAGGTTTTTGATGAATATGTGGGCATCGTACCCCTCGAGGTTATGGAAGAGGACCGGTATGAATTTCGGCTGCCTCATCCTGAGGTTACACGAGTTGTGTGCTGCACCCCTATATTTTCCCGTGTAGTGACAGTGGTCGTTGACTTTGTAGTCTTTTAGGGTGAATTCTTCCTTACATGCGTAGCAGTTGGTTGCTTCTTCGTAGTCTTTGGTATCCCTGTAGGTCATTCTGACGGGCTTTTTGAACTTGAACTTGCTGTAGATATCTCGGGTTTCCTCCTCGAGGAGGTCCACAAATTTTTTGGTGATGCCTTCGTATTGTTGGGTGTAATTTACCAGCTTGGGTTTGTAGATGGAGTTGTCGAAGCACTTAATGTAGTAGCAGAATCCGCTGGGGTTGTGTTTTTGGTATTGTGTGGTACTTGACTTGACTGGACTTTGCTCTTCTGCGATCAATTTCCTGATGTAACACTCAAAGTCTGCGTAAATGGTAATTGGGAATTCTTGTATCTTTTCGTAGTTTTCGAATTTTGTGGTGCTTCCGGGTTTTGGATATTCGTGTCTTTGGTAGTCGTTGTTCAAGCATAGTTCCAGGTGTTTGTGAACCCACGAGTCTAGACATGTCCTTGACTACACTGTAATGGTTTTTCCATAGGAAAAGTCTTATGGGATCGGACTTTTCTGATAACCGTAAGGGGTAGACCTCGAGTCTTTCGTCGGCGCCGAACACGTTAATGCCTGTGTTGTTGTTTTTCTCGAATCTTTTGATACCGTTTATCGGTGTTGGGAATTCGGTCCCTTCCCAGTCTAACTCTTCGGATTGCCTTTTGAGTTCTTTTGTGATTCTTTCCGGATGGGTGTTGGTGGGGTTCAGGGCACGTGTGACAGCCCACTTGAAGCACTCGTCGTCGTCGTTCTTCATGTTGATGATCGCCTTTTTGTCAGCTATGGATTTGGGTAGTGGTTCGTGTTTCTTACCCCTAAGTGGTCGGAACTCTCCGATGTGGATTTCCAGCTGGGTAACTCTACGTAGTCTCCATCCGCTACCCCTCCTCTGGTATTCCGAAAAGGACTTCAGCATCTTTTCCCTCATGATACCCTGGGTTTCTTCCGTATCGTCCGTACCGATAAGTTTGTGGTTCTTCGATCCGAAGTGAGCGATTGTTGACACTTCCTCCCCGGTTTTCGGATCGCTCCTTACCATTTCGCAGACTAGGGACATCCTTACGTTCCTGGGTTCCGTTTCGGAGTTTATGAGTGTTTTAACCTCATCTTCCGTGATGGTTAGGAAGTAGGCTGGGTCGCAGTTACCGTTTGGGGTGATGACGTACTTTTTTACCTTTTTCTTGATGGCGTGTTTGACTAGGATGGGTTCCAGGATTTCCCTCGGTTTTTCCCAGATTTTTCTAAGCTTGTCACCCACCTTCAGTTGGAGTTTGGCGAATTTCTTCTTACCCTTCCATTTACCCTCTGCAATCCTGCGGTTTTCCTCGGCTCGTCTTTCCCGAGCCCTTGCATTCCGCCGCAGTCGCTGGGTTTCCTTCTTCCATTTTTGAGCCTCGGCTTTCCAGTCCGTGACTTCCTTTCGACGCTTCTTCTCTTCCTTAGCGATGTCGCTCTTCCATTTCTTTGCATCCCTTATTTCCTTTCTCGCGTCGGCCTCGGTTTGCTTCCTGCGTTTCCGGAACTGTCTCGCTGCTGATTTAATTTCCTTTCCCACTATTTTCCTCTTCTCCTTCTTGGTCAGTTCGTCGAAGTGGTTGTTAATTTTCCCTTCTATTTCTAGGCCTCTCTCCCTGGCCATCTCAAGGACGTCAGTTCTCATCCGTTCAATGGATGCGAATTTTTTGTGCGAAATTGGAGCATTTTGTTTGGTGAACTCCATTGCTTTTATTATATAGAAAGGTTTTTCTATAAGGTGGTTTTAAGGTTGATTCTGTTTTTCAAACCTATAAGGTTTGAAAAAAGCAATGGAGTTCACAAAATGTCCACGGAATCGGACGTATGGGAAGGTGTACTTTTATTATATAAAACTTATTTCGGAAAAGTTGATTCTGTTGATTCTGCTGCCTATAATTTGAAAACCCCACCAGGTCACTACCTGGCAACTCTGCTTTTCCTGACCAGTTGTATATGATTTTCGTGGGTTTACCTAGTTGGATTTTATCCTCCGAACTTTTGAGACAGCATTTATATATTGTGGTTATACCGGAAATGGTTAAGAAAACGGTAATACCTTTCAAACCTCCGTAGGGGTAGTTCACACTTCGGATCTCAGCATCCTTCCCCATCCACCCCTGTCCGAACTTAAATTCTATTCCTGCATAACTACACATAGCTAAGGATATGGCTGTGAAGGCAAATGTTATATCCTTGCGGCCGGTTTGATTAAGCATCCTTATGATACGATCCATTTTTTCTGGACAGTCAAAATAAAGTCGAATCCTCCTGTCCCTTCTTCTAATGTGTCGCCTCATGGTTCCTTTGTTTATATGTAGGAAGTCTTGTCTATAAACTGTTGATTCTGAATTTGAGATACTTCTGACTAGATTTAAGATTACTCACAAGTTAACTCAGATATACTCGTGAGATACTTTTGACTAGATTTAAGATTACTCTTGACTAACTTTTGACTAGATTTAAGATTACTCACAAGTTAACTCAGATTTACTCATAAGTTAACTCAAATTTACTTGCAAATTAACTCAGATCTACTCTTGACTAACTTTTGACTAGATTTAAGGTTACTCATCAAGTTAGTTAAATCCTACTATCAATAAAGAGAAACCATGTCGGAAGTAAACCCAGACACCGCAGCAGTACCCGTCACAAATCCGGTAAAGACCCACGTCAAGGATCCCAGGAGGGTGGAGGCGGGCGTAGGCTTGCTAAGATCAGTAAGGAAGCGAAAGCAAGGAAGAAAGCACGGTTTGAAGCTATTAAGGAAGAGCAGAACGTTCTGACCGAAGAATCCGAAAATGAAAGGTCAATAGTCACCCTAGATATGGTAGGTCTGGTAGTAGGTATCGCCGTAGGACTCGGATCCCTCTATGTTATGTGCTGTAGTCGTCAGGAAAAGGACGAGAAGCCAGAGGAAAGTAGGATTGTAGAGGAGCCGGAACCCGTTGTTATCACACCAAAAGGTCCTGACTTGTTTGACTGAGTATAATAAAACAATGTCACAACCATTTCTGGACATACTGACCTTCGTAGCAGCCGGAGCCGCGCTGATTTACATCCACACGCTTGAGGTGGAAGAAGACAAATGCAGAGCGAAAGAAGCCGAACGCAAAGAAAGCGAAGACAGGATGCTCGACACCCTGGAAAGAAAATTTTCCCTAATCTTAGAAGAGAAGCTAAAGGATAAATAGTTCTATAATAAAAGACATAATGGCCGAAACTAAGAAGGAAGTGATCAACGAACTGTACGATGCGGCACTATTGACAACCGGAGTCGTTGGGGTATCCTACCTTACCAAAACGGTTGCCGGAAAAAGCTTGGGTGCACCGATGACCCTAGAAGGAGCGGCAAAGCTTGCCGTTGTCGTAGCCGGAAGTGCATTCACCATAGGGTACCTTAAGGATAAGGGATACATCCCAAAAATGATTGACAAATAAAAGAATGAAATCTGTCGTGGTGGGAGGACTCTTTAATGCCGTGGCCTTTGCCGGGGCCGGCTTTCTATTCTCCAAGCTGAATGGACAAGGATACAAGGAAGAGGTAAAAAGACATAACCAAGCCTTAGAGAAGCTTGCAAAAGCCAAGGAGAAGTTTTACGAATCCGAAGTGAAGCGCAGGAACGACGAGGCAAGACGGAGGGTCGAGATCCTGGATGCTAACAAGGACATCGAGGAAACAAACAGGGCACTGGAAGACCTGAGGGATTATACGAGGCTGATGGATAATACGGCATCCCAACGCAGACCTAAGTTGGAGGATTACTATCAACCATCGGACGAGATGAAAAGATACGCAGTGTTGACAGTGGGTATACTTGGTGTTGGCGGTGCTTACGGATTAACACGAATATTTTAAATCCTACCATTTGGATTTAAAACTTTATGTTGTCATGAGGAAAAAATTTATAGTTGTTGCCTCATTTCTGACGGTTGCATTTCCGGCAGAATCTATGTTTTTGTATTCGAGACCGTTAAGACTTACTATGCACCTTGTACTGTGAACGAAAAGGATGTGCGGACGATAGCACTTCTTTGAGTGACCGTAAACATAACCACCGTTCCTATACTTCCTTCGTAGAATCCGTATGGTGGAGACGGCGTTGAAAAATTTATCTCGAATTCACTCACCTTAAAGACCATAAATTTTGCATTCTTCTTGTCATCGTCCGAAATGGCTAAGGACTTATAAAATCCGGGGAGGTAGGGTAATTCGGTAAGGTCGTACTGTACGTAATTTTCTCCGAGGCTATTCAGCCTTACAATGTCATTTGTATTTTTGGTAATTTCTGCCGTGTTTCCCTGCTGTCCCTTTTCGACTACTGCTAATTTCCGTTTTAAGATATCTAGGTCCTCTGCTGTTGTATCAAAGTAATCGTACCCGAGTAGGATGCTCATTTTATTTAACGTCGAAATACTAGGTATGCAAGTCCAAAGGATGCTACTGCCGCCATCCCAAGAGCCATATTTTGGGTATCAGACTTCTGCCTTAGTTCTGAGGGTTTAAAGTCCTCCACGGTTGGGGTTGGTGTAATGTCATGGCTTTCGTCTATGCTGGAAACTGGTGTAATGTCATGGCTTTCATCACTATTATTCGTAGGGGTAGAAACAGGATTACTCGTATAATTCACCTTCTCATTCATCCCGAACGTCATCCCGTTTCTAGCTACCGTTAGGACATTGCTAAATGCCGGGATAGGTTTCACTAAGATTCTCAGGTCGGAGGGGATTAGGATTAAACCCGGCATGATTGCAAAATTTAGGACGACGTGGGTGTTAGCAATAGCCGTCCTCATGTCGGAGATGGTAACTGTCACATCGTCTTGTACAATTGTATCTTTTACCACCTTACGGAAAACCTCTTGGGTCTGCAAACTTTTTGCACCCTGACCCGTGATACTCCATCGGGTTTTAGCCTGTGCTCCCAGGACTGAATACACAAATGCTTCGATAGACTGCTGGAATAATTTCTGTCCAACTTTGGTAAGTCCCCGGGATGTTCTGGGAACGAGGGTTTTATAATCATTTTCAACATCAAAGGGTGATCTACCAGTCAGATATTCGTATTCGATAAATGAACCTCCATATTTAGTCAGACGGTACTTTTGACGTCGTATCCTCCTCTGTTCGCTTACGGGTAACCCGTAGTACCATGTTCCTATGTTTGCGTGGGAAGAGACGGTCCTCCTAACCCATGTTTCACGTACAGGCGTATACTTCCTAATGGTTCGTATATCATCCCCTGTAAGATACTGGTCCAGTAGTTTGGGATTACGCATAAACCTCGAGAGGTGGAAATGAAGGTGAAAGCGGACGATAGAGGTTACTATGTTGGAGTGCGAATGGACAAAGTTGTTCGTCAGGTGATCCTCGGAAAATCCGGATTTAAACATAGCAACATAGCATGCCACCAGGGAACAGAAGTAGGAATTGGAATGGTAATCGAAGGGTATGGTGTTGATAAAGGTTTCGGAAGGCTTATCGTACGATGATTTAATAGGTTCCAGTTTCGTAAGGAAATTTTCGGTTTCCGTAACGTAGACCTTAAGAGGGCCTCTCAGTAAAATCCACCCACTGGTTTGGGGAAGGGAAAATAGATTTAGCTCATATTTTGCATATGAACTAGACTTTGGTCAATATTAATCGAGCTTCTTTCAGAACGTTTCAACTTTCTGTTTTATAGGAGTTATAGCCATGTTGAAATTTGACCTTGCGAGAATATTTTCGGACCGGAAATGAAGGGGAATTTTACAAGAATTCATCTGATTTTTTAAAAACGTTGTGATGCGTTTATCCCCTCCAGTTACTGTTCACATGCAAGATTAACACTAATACTCTCGTTTACATGGAGATTGAACAAATTTATTTGCTTAATACGAATTTTTTATAGTTTTACGAAACTATGTTTTCAAGATGGCGACGAGAGGCTGAAAATTGCTCATATTTTACTTAAAATAGCTCAAAAGTGGCACTTATCTGAAGTTCAAAAGGCATGTAATTTGAAAGTATACCTACTAAAGTTAAGTAATCGGGAATAAAACTCGTCTGCAAGCAATTTTCTGAAAAGTTATAAATCTCCGAATTGGGCCTATTTTTAGCTGTTTGTTTACATTCGCGTGTTCGCTAGCGACACTAGTAATAATTAAAAAATTAAATAAGCTGGTTTATTATCCAGCTTCTAATTCACAACATAAAAACATTAAAAATACAACCTTAACCATTCTTGGCTTATTCGCATGAATAATTTCACAACTGTTAAATATCTTGTTAAGGTATAATCGGGCAGTACTTTCTGTGGTTATAGCAAATTTCAAAGCTGTCAGTATCTCTGGCTGTACATAAAAAGTGTTCGGTGCTTTAACTTTTTTATTCAACTTGTGTCGTAATCTTTTTCTGTCCCTGTAAATGGAAATTTTGCCGGAAAGGTCGGGTCGGACATTAATTCTTGCAGCATGGATGCAACATATTTTTGTACATAATTGCAGTCAAAATACTACAACCTTCCCACTTCCGCTTTTCTAGTCTGTTGTCATTTACTATTTTGTTTTGACTTTTACATTATTGTAGCGATTGCCGAATTATGGAGAAATATGGCGATAAAATTTAGTTGTTTTTTATTTTTGTAATATTTTAAATAATTGTAACAAAGGTCGCATTTTTCGTTTGATTCACTGCATATGAACACATATAAAGAATTTTGAAATTTAACTTATGTCGCCGTATTTCCCTATAATTTGTTAACCGCTACAATAACAGAAATACTGCAGTAAGAGACAGAGATTTTCAAAAAAATAGTTTTTGAAAATGTTTTAAAAGAGTTTTAAAAAGCAAAAAAGTTTAAAAAGCTAGATTTTTAAAAAGTTTAAAAATTTTAAAACGGTTAAAAAAGTTAGGGTTAAGAGTTAGGGATTACTGGTTAGGAGTTAGGGGATTAGTGGTTAGGGGTTAGTGCCGCAAACTTATTATTATGATAAATTTAAAATGTGCTGCGAATTTATCATCATAATGATAATTTCGGACGTGTTTAAGAATTTACTCATATAATAAATTCAAAGGTGGAGCTCATGCTGAACTGCAACACTAGCTTGCCAGTTATTTTTTATAGCAGCTCCTATTTTTACTTTGTGCATGCTTGAGTCATGGAAAAGAACTGTTCTTTTGCTGGCCTGGGGAATTTTGCATGTGGAGAAAGCCGGGGAATACAAAATGTTGCACAAATTGGTGAGTGTAATGCAGACATTTGTACTCACCCCAGCAGTTGTCACCTCACGAGGCTTACCATCAACGAGAGTGAGGGCACTTTTACCTACGCAGGAATGCTGACAAACATGACTATCCAGTCTGTTATTAGTTCATTTTCAATTGGGTCTATCCTGTCAATATGAAATCAGTGTATAGACTCTATAAAAAAGTGAAGCCAGTAGAAGGATTTGGCTAACGCTGTTTACATCGTTGCTACCCAATTCACAGCTTTGGATAACTCACATGCCTAGTTACTATTGTTCTAGTTTACAGAAGCATAGACTGAATATAACAAAAGTAACTAAACATTAAACTTATGTATTATCACTTTATATTTACTGAGATCGAGGCCGAGGGAATCAGTGTGTTTTGTGGACCAGAGCCACTTATTGATAGTATATAAGTGTTGAAGTATGAATAATTATGGAATAATTCACCGATTATTGGAGTGAACTTAGCGGCAGATCAAGGCAGGGGCGCCGGAGCCACGGGGGCAACTGCCCCCGTTGCCGAAACAGTGCGGGGGCGGCACGGGGGCAACAGCTTGCCCTTTTTCACCAGAACTGCGCTTCGAAATTTGTGCGCAGGGGCGGCGGAACAGATTTCATTTCGGGGTGGCTAAATTTTTTTCCGTGACCTCCCCCCCAACGAAAAAAATTTTTCCGGACCTATAACAAAACATTTTTCCGGACAAACACTATTTTTAAACAAAATATAGCAAATTTTTCCCCTTGTACCTAAATTTTCAAAAAATACCCTAAATTTTTCCTTAATTATTAAAATTTTTCCAGAAAAAAACAGAATTTTCTGGGGGGCTAGCCCCCCCCCCCACGTTTACTTTTGGGGGGGCTTTAGCCTCCCCTGTTCCGCCGCCCCTGTTTGTGCGTTATTAACATGAATTGGAATTTATAACTATTTTAAGCAACCTTTGCTTAATTTTAACCAGTTGTAGTAAAATTAATGCCAGACGCCGCGGAATTACTTTTGTATAATTGTGATCAAAATCAAACGATTTTTGAAAATATGGAGTTCCTATAAAGTCGGAAATGGCCTTTACTACTACAAAAAGGGCATTTACTACTACAAAAAGGGCATTTCCTTTCTAGCCCCCCAAAAAGGCATTTTTTCACTTTTAAAATGTGGTGAGGCACATGCCCCATTGTCCCCGGTTCCGCGGCCCCTGATTAATGCTAAACCAGGCAATATACGTCTGTTTACTGATTTTATCAGCGCCCTTAACATGGTGCAACGAATAAAATTGTTCAAAATTAATATCGAAGTTTGCCGACAAACAATAGCCACCAGTAATCGAGTATCCATACAATAAAGTTTTAACAAATATTGCCGCCCAGAAAAATGATTGCTTAGAAGCAAATGCCCTTTTGAGTCTTTTGAAATGGCTGTCCCGCCGCTTCACATTGCTTCCGGCGCCCCTGGATCAAGGTCATAATCAGGAGATTATGGTATTGTGTCAATGTATTGACGAAGTTCTTATTATATTACCAATATATTATTTAATAACATTAAAAGATATCAGGATCGTAGACACCAGCAGAATCGTTGTAACTGTACTACTGTATGTGTATATTGAAAGTGTATAATTAGTGCAAGTGTATAAAGTTAAGTATAAATGTAAAGTAATTCGAATTCAAGAATGTTCTGTACACGATCGCTTAATTGTATATATTGTAATTATATTTTCACAAAATTGTATATATTCTTTTGAACAAGCTAAAAAAGTTTACTCATGGGTAATAAATCAGCTTATTTTAACTCTTCAATTACTAGTGTCGCTGATCAGCGAACACGCGAATGTAAACAAACAGCTAAAAATAGACCCAATTTGGAGATTTATAACTTTTCAGAAAATTGCTTGCAGACAAGTTTTATTCCTGATTACTTAACTTTAGTAGGTATACTTTCAAATTACATGCCTTTTGAACTTCAGATAGGTGCCACTTTTGAGCTATTTTAAGTAAAATATGAGCAATTTTCAGCCTCTCGTCGCCATCTTGAAAACATAGTTTCGTAAAACTATAAAAAATTCGTATTAAGCAAATAAAGTTGTTCAATCTCCATGTAAATGAGAGTATTAGTGTTAATCTTGCATGTGAACAGTAACTGGAGGGGATAAACGCCTCGCAACGTTTTTAAAAAGTCAGATGAATTCTTGTAAAATTCCCCTTCATTTCCGGTCTGAAAATATTCTCGCAAGGTCAAATTTTAACATGGCTATAACTCCTATAAAACAGAAAGTTGAAACGTTCTGAAAGAAGCTTGATTAATATTGACCAAAGTCTAGTTCATATGCAAAATATGAGCTAAATCTATTTTTCCTTCCCCAAACCAGTGAGTGGATTTTACTGAGAGGCCCTCTTAAATCTGTCAGAACTTTCGGCACTGCTTTCAGATCTACACTCATCGGTTCGTCGTCTACCTCCGCTAGCAAGTCATTTTCTTCGTGGTCGGACGGCATAATTCCTAAAATTTCATCAGACAGACAGACAGACAGACAGACAGACAGACAGACAGACAGACAGACAGACAGACAGACAGACAGACAGACAGACAGACAGACAGACAGACAGACAGACAGACAGACAGACAGACAGACAGACAGACAGACAGACAGACCGTAACAGATAGATAGTAACAGATAGATAGTAACAGATAGATAGTAACAGATAGATAGTAACAGATAGATAGTAACAGATAGATAGTAACAGATAGATAGTAACAGATAGATAGATAGTAACAGATAAATAGATAGTAACAGATAGATAGATAGTAACAGATAGATAGATAGTAACAGATAGATAGATAGTAACAGATAGATAGATAGTAACAGATAGATAGATAGTAACAGATAGATAGATAGTGACAGATAGATAGATAGTGACAGATAGATAGATAGTGACAGATAGATAGATAGTGACAGATAGATAGATAGATAGTAACAGATAGATAGATAGTAACAGATAGTAACAGATAGATAGTAACACATTAGTGACGTTGAGTTCCTGTAGACAAACTCACAATCCGATTGTTGTTTTGCGATAAATGTATTTCTAACTAAAAAACTTTTACAACAACAACAACATGTTATATGTCATGCAAATTTGAATAAATCTAAATAACCTAAATTGTCTATTGTCCTAAATTGAATATAAACCAACTAATGTCAAAAACACTAGTAATTAATGACCTATTAATGACACTCCCACTTTTTTGACATTTTTAAATGTTAAACAATAAGTTCTAGTCCAAGAGCATTTCGGAGTTTCACGAACTGAGATTTCGATAACGGTTTCGTCAGAATGTCTGCGACCATTTCACTTGTTGGAACGTACTCGAGAGCAATAACTCCACTTTGTAGCTCCTCACGAATAAAATGATAGCGTGTATCAATGTGCTTGGTTCGTGCATGCGATACAGGATTCTTCGCTATCGAAATAGCTGCTTGGTTGTCTTCGTAGATCACAGTTGCTTCAGCCAACGGTTGACCAATATCACCAAGTAACTGACGAAGCCATATTGTTTCTTGCGTAGCGAAACTCAAGGCGACATATTCTGCCTCTGCTGTCGACATTGCAACTGTCGGTTGCTTCTTACTCAACCAGCTTACTGCTCCACTTGCCATAATTAATGCATTACCACTAGTAGAATGTCGGTCATCAAGGTCACCTGCCCAATCAGCATCGGAGTAGACCGTTAAACTTTCGTCAGTGGATCCATCGTACTTCAAGCCAAGATTTTCAGTTCCTTTTAAATATCGTAGAACTCGTTTAGCAGCAGTTAGATGTGCTTCCGACGGTTTAGCACAAAATTTTGACAAAACTCCCACTGCATATGCAATATCTGGACGAGTGGCGACTGCAAGTGGCGAGTGGCGACAACTTCCGATGATGGACTGGTATTGCGTTGGATCAACTGGTTTACTGACTCTGTCTTCTTTGATTAACTTGACATTCACGTCAGCAGGCGTTGCGACCGTTTTAGCTTCAGCTTGTCCAAACTTTACGACTATTTTGTTAATGTACTGTCTCTGGTGTAGCCATAGTCGGTTATTCTGTTTATCCTGGACAACGCTGACTCCGACATAATACTGTAGCTCTCCCATATCTGTCATCTTAAACTCCACGTTTAGGACATTTCCATTTCTTGGACATTCTCCGCCAATATGATCAGATCATCTACATGAACTGCAATGATAATCAGTGTGTCTTCCTTCTTTGCGTAAACGCATGGATCTGCAGAAACTTTAGTGAAACCAAGCTTCTCCAGTTTTTCTTGTAGGGCTCTGTTCCAGCATCTTGGAGACTGTTTCAAACCATAAAGCGACTTTTCAAGCTTGCATACCAAGTGCTCTTTTCCAGATTGAACATATCCCTCCGGTTGTCGCATGTAGATATCCTCATCTAACCGACCGTTAAGAAAAGCAGTAACAACGTCCATTTGATGAATAACCATGTTGTTCTGGACTGCAAATGCGAGCAATGTTCGTATCGACGAAAAGCGTACTACAGGTGAAAACGTTTCATCGTAATCAATTCCGTACTTCTGGGCATATCCTTTGGCAACTAGTCGCGCTTTGAAACGATTTACTCTTCCATCAGAATCGTGCTTCGCTCTGAATACCCATCTGTAACCAATAGCTGTTCGACCAGGTGGCAACTGTACAAGTCTCCAGGTCTTGTTTTCCATCAGTGAATTGTATTCTGAGTCAGCAGCAGCCATCCATTCTTTCGAGTGTTGGTTTTCTTTAGCTTCGCTCATGGACGAGGGTTCTTCTATCTCACATGCATTGTAAGCGCCATGACGTGCGGGATGTACAGGACTAGCAGTCTCTGCATACTCGTCGTATCCATATCTGACAGGGGCTTTCCGTGTTCTGCCAGAAGTCCTTGGTTCTGTGGATACTTCTTCTCCCACTTTTTCTTCTTCGAATTCCACCGTTTCTTCTTTCACGTCTTCTGTCGTTTGATCTTGAGATTTTGTCGTCATCATTTCATCCTTGTCGCCAAAATCGTTTTCATTGAACTCGACATCCCTTCGGATGACCATCTTTCGCTTGATTTCATCTAACAAACGGTATCCTTTTGACGTACGACAATAACCAACAAAGCGTAGTCTTTCCGCTTTCTTGTCCAATTTTTGTCGTTTGCTGTCTGGAACATGGGCGAAGGCCATACACCACTGAGCTGTATAATAACTGGAGGACCTGCTCCTATACTTCGTTCAGTCAACGAAGTGTCCGCAAAAACATGGCGGATTTTGATGAAAAATGACGCCATTTCCATGACAACACTTACTTTATTCTCATAGTAGTTACCACTGACCAGGCTCAATTCTGAGCCCACGGCAGTTTTCACCCCCCCCCCTGGTTTTTGCAAAACAGTTTTGCAGATAATATAGTTCTCGATTTCTCGTTGTTTTGAAATCCTTTTTTAAAATGTTTTCGATATAAAATTTCTGCCTTTGACCATTTGGTCAAAGATATCCAAGTAGTACGTGTTTAATCCCCCCGTGAAAGACGACAAACCAATTTTAAAAACTCAAGAAATGTGAGAAAAGACGATACTTGAAATATATGGATTTACACTCGGATTTACAAAGGTAAAAACGTATTTTCATATTCATTTTTATTTAGACTTTTATTTCTTATTTGACATCTATTATCAGACTATTTTTAAAAGAGGGAATTAGGTTTTGTGTTATGCACCACTTATGTATAAGCTGGGGGTGTTGCCCGTGCTGGAAGCTGATCTGGGAAGGTAGTTTCTACCTAGCTTTCTTGCATGGTTGGGGATACTTCTTGATTTTTGTGTCATATAAATAGTAATATAGAGGCTTGAGATAAATCACACTTCTCCCTAAGCTGAGGTAATAAGGTTTAGCTGAGGTATGTGCCAACTGCCAAGGCATACATGTGTGATGAGATCACACCTCATTCCCAGGATGGCCTGTTTTCTTACAAGTTTTCTCAGGAAATATCACTCTGAATAATAATGTACTTTTATATTAAGTACACTCATAGTTCTGATACCCCTGGTTTAAGCTGAGGAGTATGTTAGGTCACATTCTTTTGTTTACCTTGATCATATGCTATAATTATGTTACTGGTGGATTCTTGTACAACCTGTATAATTAATCTATTCTTTTTTATTGCAGATTTATTCCACAATGACACACTCCTTTGAAGTCCTTTCTGGGTGCCAATTGAAAATACAGTACCAAGCCACATCTTTGGAAACTGAACATACTGTATTTTACATGCTTCCAGAAATTATGTCACCTTGGCTACTAAGGCTTAGGCTATAGAGTCATTTTCATGATTGAGACATTGGACTAAAACTCATGCCACATACATGAAAACAAGGCTCCATAGCCAAAGTGACATACATGCAGGAACTGGGTGTAAGGTGTATTTGACTTTTTGTAAAATTGTTAGCAGTAAACAATTTAAAAAACAAAAATGTATAATTTTAATTGCTATATAAAACTTATTTACACTTCAATAAAGTTGTGATAATCATTATATAATTATTTATTAATTATAATTAATTGTTATGCATGGTATTATAATTATAACTTCATTTTGTAATTGTTCTGTATGTTCTTCTGCATGTTGATGCCTGTGCCATCTCTTTTGTATATTAAACAGATCATTTCTACAAAATAAAAGACAACATTATTATCATGATACATTATACATCTTTACACCACAAAATATCATATACACATATGTTAACCCTTCAAGTGGCAATGTGTTTTGATGTGCCTCACTGTATTATTTTTGCCTTACTGTACTAATTGTCAGACAATTTTACTAGTCAAGGGGAGAGTGCAATTACATGATCTGTTTTTACCAAGATCATTAATCCGAGCTTCTAAATTAAGTGTCATGTTTTCATATTCAGCAATGCAATTACATTCCCAACTAACTGCTAAAATATGTCAAACTATTATTAGCAAATTTTGTCATAATTTCTCACAGAGCAATCATACATCACCACCTCCAATGTTACAAATGTTGTATGTTCTTGCCATGTAACTATGAGATCATATACTGTGTAAAACTACATAGTTTTATATAGTTCTGAATAGACAATGGTAAAATGTTATCCATTTTTTAAGACTCTTCCCTTGATGAGTAAAACAACTGGATTTAGTCTCACCGATAGAGTAAAATGCAGGATAGCATGGGTCAGGAGCTATTTCACATAGGCAGGCTGTCCAGATTTTATCCAGTAATTTCTTATTATTCAGTGAGGGGGGGGGGGCATGGCCCCCCTGTTCTGCAGTCCCAGTAAGAAAGTAGCTGGTTCATTTGGGTACATTGCAGCTTAATGGGCTGACTATATATCTCAGGGGCTGCTCGTTGGCAGATAGGGTATTAAATTGACCCACTGTGAGGAAGCAGTGAGCAGTCTCCTCTTAATATCATCTGGCATTAGACAAACAGAGTAAAATAATAAAGACAGTCTTTATATAGGGCTCATCAGGACAGGGCACATTGTCACATGTACAGTAAGTAGGCCTCCTCTACTCATTAAGTCTCTCTGGTCTTGTGTTTTTCTATATATACTAATTCTGCGTTATGATGGGCAAGTATAGAAATTTCACACCATATTAAACCTTTATGAACATGTAAACAACCACAATTTATACAAGTAATTAAAAACTGGCAGTCTGGCAATATTAAAACCACAAAGGGCAGGCCAGTGCTGACACTGAAAACAACATAATTTCATGTAGTACACAATATTTAATCATCAACAATATTTCTATGTATGAAATATTTGCTGTAAATAGGATGATGAGTTTTTGACATAATATGAAGGGTCTAGTGGACTGAGTGACTCAGAGTCTCAGACTAGCTAGTCGTCTAGAATTTACTAGAAAGTTTAATATAAAAATGTTTCGTGAATCTTACCTGAAAGAATTTATAGTCTTTCTTTTTAGTTTCTCTGTAGTAAAGTGCTGCATCCACAAGCGAAGGCAGCAAACCGGCGTTGTAAAACAAGTAATGTGCGAGGGAAATATTAAGATTCTTGCTCAAAAACAACAGAAAACTTGAAATATCTTTATATAATATTAAAATATCTGTGCAAAAACCAGGGGGGTTAAGGGCATCTTCGAAAGCTTAGGATCGCGGTTGATCAGTGGCAATTACCATGAAAATAAAGTAAGTGTTGTCATGGAAATGGCGTAAGATCCACCATGTTTTTGCGGACACTTTTTTATCCCGAGCAGGTCCTCCAGTAATATAGTATAGCTCAGTG
>CACRXK020002627.1:0-25349 GCA_902702795.2 Paramuricea clavata
CTGGCAAACTGGCGCTCTGTCGAAACTGGCACTCTGGCGAAACTGGCACTCTGGCAAAACTGGCGCTCTGGCAAAACTGGCAAACTGGCGCTCTGGCAAAACTGGCGCTCTGTCAAAACTGGCGCTCTGTCAAAACTGACACTCTGGCGAAACTGGCACTCTGGCAAAACTGGCAAACTGGCGCTCTGTCGAAACTGGCACTCTGGCGAAACTGGCACTCTGGCAAAACTGGCGCTCTGGCAAAACTGGCAAACTGGCGCTCTGTCGAAACTGGCACTCTGGCGAAACTGGCACTCTGGCAAAACTGGCGCTCTGGCAAAACTGGCAAACTGGCGCTATGTCGAAACTGGCACTCTGGCGAAACTGGCACTCTGGCAAAACTGGCGCTCTGGCAAAACTGGCAAAACTGACACTCTGGCGAAACTGGCACTCTGGCAAAACTGGCGCTCTGGCAAAACTGGCAAACTGGCGCTCTGTCGAAACTGGCGCTCTGTCGAAACTGGCACTCTGGCGAAACTGGCACTCTGGCAAAACTGGCGCTCTGGCAAAACTGGATGTAGAAATTAATATTTTTAGGTCAGTTTCGTACTTCATGTTAGCAAATTAGCAGTATTGCATTTTGATTGGTCATCGCAAATCATGTGAGTGATCACATGACAGGACAATGAACGTTGAACAATAACTCAGTGTTGTATGTCAGAGAGAGACGCACGGGTGTGCAAATTTATGTCGCACATAATTTTAAATAAAACTTTATAAAAATCAAGAGAAGGTCTTGCTTTTTAAATGGAGCCCGATATGGGACACTTGAACAATCTAATCGGTTAAAGAACTATAAGCCTATAACGGCGGTGAAATATTCAGACGGCGGCAGCGAACATTGTTGTTAATAGTGCCCTTCAAGTGTCATTCTCGCAACCTCGTTCTTCTCGGTGAAAGGTTGCAGATCTGTTGTCTTGGTAGAGGTAACTTCTTTATTTATTCGGTTGAAATTAACCTTAGGCTTTCTTTCACACTTGCGTATATTTTGCGTTGTAATTGTTTGTGTTTATAGTGTATATTTGTTGTTTAATTGTCGTCTTGTCTAGTGACCTCGTGCTCGGTATATAGTAGGTTAATAGGATGGCGACTGATTTAGGCAAAGCTAAAGGTAGACTCGCCGGTCTTTCAGCTTATTTAAAAATTCTTTTACAAGAACTAGACCAATATGTTTCTTCTGAAGACTGTGAGCAAGCGAAACTTTTGGGGTTGAGAAATACTGTTTCGAGTATTCTTGAACAATTGGCTGTTGTTCATAATGAAATTATTAACATGCTTGATCCAAAAGAAATAGAGGCTGCAGTTGTCGAACATATGAAAGAGTTAGAACCCAGCTATCATGTTTTGGCGAAAGTAGACTTAAGGCTAGCTGCGTTTAATCAAAGTACGAAGCCAATAAATACCTTAGGCGCTTCATATGGTAATAACGTTCAGGCGCAGGGCAGCGCAGTGCATTGTAGATTACCTAAAATGCAATTACCAGAGTTTTCAGGAGACCCACTGGCATGGCAAGGGTTTTGGGACCAATTCCAAGTAGCAATTCATAGTAACACACGTATAAGTGACATAGACAAATTTAATTACTTAAAGGGATGTTTGAAAGGGGAAAGTTTATCTGCTGTATCAGGTTTAACTTTGAACTCAGAAAACTATCAGGAAGCAATAGAAATTTTGAAAGGCAGATTTGGAAATGAACAAATCTTAATATCTGCTCACATGGAGTCACTATTGAGGATCAGTAAGATAGCATCTAGGGATAATATTAAAGAGCTAAGGATGCTTTATAATCATGTAGAGAGTTGTGTAAGAAATTTGAAATCCCTTAAACTTGACACATCTGGTTACGGCTCATTGCTAATTCCAATCTTAAAAGATAGATTGCCTGACGAAATTACCATGATTATTTCCAGAAAATTTGGCGAGGAGATCTGGACACTTGATAAAGTCATGGAATATTTTAATAGTGAGCTTCGAGCGCAAGAGAATTGTAGTGCATCCACTTCGAATAGATCTATCCAGAAAGAATCCCAAAGGAAGGGGGGATATTATACTACTAGTGGTTTGTTTGGTCAGACCAATAAGGTTGCATGCGTGTATTGTGGCAAGGAGGGACATTCATCATCCAAATGCAGTAGTGTTTCGAATTGCCAATCCCGAAAGGCCATTCTCCGTAGAGACAAAGCGGTGTTGTATATGCTTAGATACTGGACATATTGCCAAAAATTGTAAGTCCCATTACTTATGTAGGAAGTGTAAGACTGGCAAGCACCATATATCCAAATGCGAACATACACCAGCAGATCCCCAGGTATAAATCGGGAGGAAGATAAGAACGCAACAACTAATGATAACAAGGGTTTTGTGGTACATGCTGTGATAAAAGCGGTATACTATTGCAGACAGCTATAGCGGATATATTACCTACAGATGACAGTGTGCACGTCTAGACTAGAATTTTATTTGACAGTGGCAGTCAGAGGTCGTATATATCTGACAAGGTTAGAAGTACACTGAAATTGAAGGCAATTAGAGTGGAGAAAGTTGTAATCAAAACCTTTGGGCAGGCTGAGAGTAGTGAGGTACAGGAACTTGATGTAGTTCAACTTAAGTTTAGAAATAAAGGTGATGCTAGATTTACATTTGTAGAAGCCCTATGTCTCCCAACCATATGTAGTCCGCTGACACATCAGCCCCTGTCAAGTGTGCATCAATTACCAGAATTTGCAGGTTGGAATTTGCTGACTTTGAGCACAAGCAACACCAAAATCTTCTGGTCGGCATTTTGATTGGCATCGATTTTTACCATGTCTTTATAACTGGTAAGGTTATAAGAAGTAAATTAGGCCCTGTTGCATGTAAAACTAGAGTGGGATGGGTACTTAGTGGTCGAATTGGCTCAAGTGCATCAGATATGCATTGTTTTGAAATGCATTTGCTACGTGCTTTGGTGGAGCAGTCAGAGTCAGACATAAGCTTACGGCAAGAACTGGATAAGTTTTGGAATGTGGAGAGCATAGGCACTAAAACTGACAGTGTTGTTGACCAATTCGAAAATGACATTATTCATGACGGAACTAGGTACATCACAAAATTACCATTTAAACCTGATCATGAGGTGCTCCCTGACAATTTTAAGGTTTGTGAAGGACGGCTTAAATCACTAAAGAATAAGTTGGTTGCAAGTAACATTTTGCATGAGTACAATCAAATATTCTTGGAGTATGAAGAAAACGGTATAATAGAGCGTTTCATCAGCTGAGGTTGCAAGGGAAACAGGGCAGGTACACTACCTTTCCCATAGGCCGGTTATACGTAATGATAAACAGACTACCAAGATATGCGCAGTATTTGATGCCTCATGTAAAGTCAGTGGTCCTTCTTTAAATGAATGCCTTTATTCAGGTCCTAACCTGATAGCTAAGACTTTTGACATTTTACTTAGGTTTAGATTGAATAAGATTGGGGTATTAGCTGACATAAAACAAGCTTTTCTAAATGTTGGTATAGATGCACAGCATAGAGACTACCTTAGATTTTTGTGGTATGATTTGCAAGCTGAGGATGAGCAGGTAGTAATTTACAGGTTTTCAAGAGTAGTTTTCGGAATTACGAGTAGTCCATTTTTATTGAATGGGACCATACGACATCACCTCAGTAATTACTTAGAGAAAGAAAGAGAAATAGCACAGCAAGTTATAGATGATCTTTAGGTTGATGATTTGGTTAGTGGCTGTAATAAACTTGAGGAGGGTAAAGCCCTATACGATAGAAGTAAGGCAATTTTATCTGAAGCCGGTTTTAATTTGCACAAATGGGTCACCAATGACAAAGAATTAGCAGGGTACATTGCGTCAAGGGAAAACGGAGACTACAATTTACTAGGTAACGATAATGACATGACTTATTTTGAGGCAACGTCACCAAACATCACTGTCGAGCATCAAGTTGTTTTAGGTGTAGGGTGGGACACAACATCTGATAATTAATTTTTCGTTTCGTCGATTTGATTTCAAAATGTGCCACCGTTAAACACACAAAAAGGAATATGTTGAGATTTCTGCTTCTATTTTCGACCCATTAGGTTTCATTGCTCCAGTCACTGCCAAAATCAAAACCATTTTCAGTTGTCTATCAGGGTGCGGTCCATGTTTGTTTTTAGCTTCAAAAACTAAGGTAGCTCCCTTAAAAACACTCACGATTCCTCGGTTAGAACTCTTGGGGTGCTTACTCCTTAGCAAATTAATTTGTGAAGTACTCATAGGAGTTGAAAACCGAATTAATTTGCATGATATATTCTGTTGGACTGATTCCAAGGTTGTTCTTTGTTGGGTTAATGGGAAGGAGAAGATTTGGGAGCCTTGGATTGAGAATAGGGTTGTGGCTATAAGGAAAGTGGTGGATCGTGAGAAGTGGCATTTTGTTAGGGGTGAGGTAAATCCTGCCGATATCCCTACTCGACTGTCTTCAAAATTTAAAAGATTGTTTTTCGGGCTGTTGGTTTAAGGGACCTTTCATGTTGTTGTCACAGGAGTTGGAAGTTATAGGGTAAAAGCTAGTTGTGGTAACGAAAACTCTTTGGTTGGGAGGGTTGATGTAGAAGTTCCTACTGAAGTTGTCAACTTCAGTAACACGACAGAGAAGGTCACGCCTAACAACAGCAGATGTTCAATTAGTGCTGTCATTGATTGCACTCGTTACAGCTCATTGAAGAAAATGCTACTAACAACTGGCTACGTAATGCGATTTGTGAACAATTTAAAGAAGCGAGTGAGAAAAGTTGATGGTGATATCGTCAATGATAGTGTACTGACAGTCGATGAATATAATAAAGCTTTAGAGATGTGGATAAAGGAAGAGTAGATACTGATGAAAGAACAAGCAAACTATACTAATCTTTGTGCTTCACTGCGGTTGGACTTATGCATTTAAAGGGACGGTTTGCAAATTCATCTTTAGAGTACGAAGAACAACACCCGGTAATACTTCGTAGCAAGGACAGTAGTTACTTTACTCGTCTAATTATTTTGGAGGCCCATGAAGTTACAATGCATCACGGTATTGAGACAATGCTGGCACGAATTTGAAGGAACTACTGGATCGTTAAGGGGAGGAAAAGCGTTAAACAAGTAATTCGAAAGTGTGTAATTTGTACGCGTTTTCAATGTCAACCTGTGCGGGCGCCTTCTAGCCCAGATTTACCAGAATACAGAGTGGATCATATGGCGTACGCATTTCAGTTCACCAGACTTGACTTTGCGGGACCTTTATTTATTAAAGATGGATCAAAGAGTAACAAGTGTTATATCCTTTTGCTTATGTGTGCTTCGAGTCGAGCCATTCATTTGGAGCTAGTACCGGACATGTCTATACATGGATTCTTGCAGGGATTTAAGCGATTCGTATCACGTCAAGGTGTTCCCGAGCTCATAATCAGCGACAACTTTAAAACCTTCCGGTCATGCGAAGTGAAGAAGTTCATATTACTTCGAGGCGTTAGGCAACATTTTATCTTACCAGCATCGCCATGGTGGGGAGGATTCTGCGAGTGACTAGTTAGAATGGTAAAAGGTCAAAAGTAATAACGACAACAATATCACGGTAGACAACGTTGTTCTAATCAAAGATGACAGACCTGCTCCACGTACGCAGTGGAGAATAGGAAGAGTGTTATAACTTGTAAAGGGACGGGACGGACAAGTTCGAGGTGCATGGTTGAAGGTGCTGTCGAAAGCTGGAAAACAATCATCGGTACATCGACCCATTCAGCGTTTGATTCCCTTTGAAATTTCGAGACAAATCTACAGTAAACTCAGCAAATGGGGGATGGTGGTTCAAGACGTTGTTATCAACGCACAGCCTAGCAGGAAAGCGGCGGTTGAAGGACAGGCCATGCGTCGAATTCACGAACAATATACCTAAATATTTTAAACTATTCAAACTTTAATCTTTGGTTGGGAGGATGTTATAAGTGAATTACTTCATGTTTCGTTTGTATATAGTCCGTATTGTAATTGGTTAATTATAGTCACGTGAATCGCCTCGTGTGATTCGTGGCTGAATGCTTGAACAATAGCTCAGTGTTGTATGTCAGAGAGAGACACACGGGTGTGCAAATTTATGTCGCACATAATTTAAATAAAACTTTATGAAAATCAAGAGAAGGAAAACAATCGATGTACCGATGATTGTTTTCCAGTAAGGGCTATATTCTAGGGGTGGAGCACTAGAGCCGTGAGTGGGAGTCTAGAGATCAGAAAACAAAGTGTCCCTGGAAAAATTTGAAAAAATCATGATTTCTAGATGATTTCTAGCTTTGAAAAAACGTTTTTTGAAGTTGTCATATCAATGGATTTGGCCCGGTCCGATTGTCTGTTGAGACTTGAGAGAGTTAAAGTTAAATGAACCTGTAAAAGTGTAAACCCAATAGGCCAATACACAATATGCTTTTACTTTTATAAAATCATTGACATTGTGTCATTTGAATCCGAGTACAATTTATGATGCAACTCCGATGTAAATAATATTTGGGACGTAAAGATTAAATCTAGGCAAGACTATTTCCTAAAAGAATTAAAAACTAAAAATAATGTTCGTAAAATTTCCAAACATTTCTTGCAAGCAAGCTATTTGCATGACAAGGCACTGCAAGCTCTATTTGGGGGAGATAATAGGAGTTTCAAAACTTTACAATTGGTCCAATAAACCAGTGAATGCAAGCGAGGAGCAATTAGTTTCAGAGTATTGCACTGTCTTTTTCTATTTGAGTGTACTCCTACGTTTATTTTGTATCATCAACACTCTGCACGTTGGAGTGGACGATTTAATTATTTTTTATTATGCCAAATATTGGGGGAGGGTTGAAAATTTTTTTGGAGGGGTGGACATTTTGTTTGGGGGGGGGTTATAGCTAATATTTGGGGGGGGTAGCACACCCTGCACCCCCCCCCCACACACACACACACACACACACACAAAAAATCCGTCTATGATCTGAGCATCTCTTGAGTGTCAATGCTGTCTTTGAATAGCTGGAGGGTGAGTAGTCACATAGTAATGTACGACACCAATCCTCTAAAGCTATTGAAAAACAGCATTGACACTCAAGAGAAGCTGAGATTGAACCTCCACTCATTGAGTGTGAGTGAGCTTTTAGAATACAGGCGGACCTTTATTTTTCTCTCATGTGCGTATATATATATATTTTCTTATGAGATAAAATGTATGTGAGTACTATTGAAGATTGTGAACATAGTTCAAACGTGTTGTTACCGTGATGCTTAAAGTGTGTGCCTATATAGTAAAGCCGAGTTTCCACTTACAGTATTAACGTTTTCGCCAAACGATTTTCTCTTCGTCAGTGTGTTTGGTTCTTGTTTACTTACGTCGATGAAATTTCTAGCATAAGTTAATGATTTTCAGTGACTGTTGGGGCACGTTAACTCCTCGAATAGGAATAGGAAAAAAATTATGTAAAGAACATTTTTATGCCGAAAACGCGAAGTGGAAAATCGACTTTATGCATGCAGAAAGAAGCGAATACGATTGATCTTTTTTTGCACGAAATGTAGAAAGAAACAAATATGACATAAGCATAAACATGTAACACTTAATTTCCATAAGTTTTAATAAAATAGTGGACAATGTGATTTTGAAAGGGGCTGATTACATGGAGAGTTTTGAGCCCAGGCTGTGTTTCATCCATGTTTCCCGGTGTCACAGCGGATTTGGACTCCCCGCGGATAGGGACCCCCAGGTATATTTTCATTTTCCGTTTTTATTTGAGCAGTTAAAGGCTAGTTTCCACTCAGGAAAATTATGCGTGGATTGGAACGGACAAGAACATTTTTCTTTGTCTTGTGAGCTCTGGGTTGGAACTAATGACTTTAACACAAAGAAAGATGTTCTTGTCCGTTCCAATACACAGATAATTTTCCTGAGTGGAAACTAGCCTTAAGAGTCAGAGCAGATAGCAATTCCAAGGAATAAAATACTTGTGAAGGCTTCATGCACTTCTCAGTTCTCGCACATTCCAAGATCATAGAAATAAACCCATGTACCAAAAATTATAAGTCATAAACTTTGACGGAATTCTCCAATCAAAAAATCTAAGATTTGATCATCTAAAAATCTTAGTTTTTAAAATAAATCAGATGAGATTTATGACGATTTAAAACACTTTCAGTACAATATTCAAAATACGATACGTTGCAATTACAAAATACGCGAGGGGGGGTCCAAATTCGCGAGGGGAGTCCAAATCCGCTAGCGAATAAAGACCCCCATAGGTCCATATTCGCTAGCGGATTTGGATAAAGTCCTAAGGATAAAATCCTATTAAAACAGAGCCCAAAAAATCCTATTAAAACAGAGACCAAAATTTCAGCCCAGGCTGAGTTTCAGCCAGGCGAAACTCAGCCAGCATGTAATCGCAAATAATTTCAGCCCGGGCTAAAAAACAACCGTTGAAATGGCTTTATTTTGTGTGTTTGCCATGTAATGTCATTACTTATCGAGTTAATTTAAGGCTACTTTCCAGTCCGGAAAACTATCCATGGATTGGAACGGGCACGAAAATTTCTCTTTGTGTTAAAGTCATTAGTTCCAACCCAGAGCTCACAACACAAAGAAAAATTTTCTTGTGCGTTCCAATCCACAGATAATTTTCCTGAGTTGAAACTAGCCTTTACCTGATTGGTGATTACTGATCGAGTCTACCTGCAAAACATCAACTAATAAACTGTGTACTGAAGTCATTCATGAGGTGACCGCAAGGGAATATAATATATTGATATATTGCATGGTTTCTTAAGAATGAAGCAACAACATATTATATTGATATATGGCGTGCTTTCTTAGGAACAAAGCAACATAATATATTGATATATTGCGTCGTTCCTTAAGAACGAGGCAACAACATATTAAATTGATATATGGCGTGGTTTCTTAGGAACAAAGCAACATAATATATTGATATATTGCGTCGTTCCTTAAGAACGAAGCAACAACATATTATGTTGATATATTGCATGCTTTCTTAGGAACAAAGCAACATAATATATTGATATATTGCATCGTTCCTTAAGGACGAAGCAACAACATATTATATTGATATATTGCGTGCTTTCTTAGGAACAAAGCAACATAATATAACAGTCAGTTTTAATATAATACATGGAAGCACTGAGAAGTAGCTATATATATTCAATTGATGGACATTCCTTGGTTGTTAAATTTCCATTTCATATGTCCATTGGACATTTCAAATGTCCATTGGATCCAATGGACCATTGGACATAATACTCATTCAGTATATCCACAATTCTCTTTCCCGGTGGTTACAAAGTCCAGTTTAGTCCATAATTGGATCCAATTGACACTCGAATACTCAGGTATGTTAATGCCTGGGCCTTGCCACGTTTCATAAAATATGTTCACGTGTGAAACACGCGAGTCTTTTTGGATGCGTGGGGAGTGACATGTAGAATACAGTATTAAAAATATACGCGAGAGAATTATGGCTGAAATACAGTATTTCGTCAAGATTTTAGCCAACATGTCGCTTTATGGATATAATTCTTCCGAGGGATTTTTCGCATTTGTTCACCAGGTCAGTACTTAATTTTGTAATAGATTTTTAAACATTTTGCATAGGCTGCAAACATTGTGTTATCATTCACATCTTGTGTTATAAGGCAATGTGAATGTGGCTGGAGCTACAAAAATTCCGATGCTAGAACTGCAATATCATTTTAAAATATACTTCAGTCTTTATATAAAGAACAAGAACATTCTTGTAAACACGAGGTCACATGAAAATGCTAAAAGAAGAGCGTTTTTACAGCTCCTCAAAGCATTTGTATGCGTCGAGGTATACGTAAATGATTTAAATTAATGTAGCATTTTTACAGCTTGTAAGTGTCACGAAAATATAGTATACTACAGTATATACTAAACAGTAAAAGACTACTTTACAACCAATGATTTTATGTTTACATATAAAACTTGCCCTGATAAAGTTAAACAATTTCCATCAGATGTATAGCTAATTGAGCCAGTGTGGGCTTTGGACTGCAAAATATCTTCAGTATAAACTCGAGGTATCAACATTAAAAGCTTCAACAATTCACAGTATAAAATTAAGCTGAATTTATCATTTAGATAATTATAATATCCATTAAACTGTAAAATAGTTTTGACTGGCTGCCGAAAGACTCTAGGTCTTGACAACCTGCTGCCTAAAGACTCAAAGTCTTGACAACATAAGCTTCAATAATTCACAGTATAAAATTAAGTTGAATTTATTATTTAAATACTTAATTATAATATCCATTACTGTAAAATAGTTTCCACTGGCTGCCGAAAGACTCTAGGTCTTGACAACCTGCTGGCAAAACTCAAAGTCTTGACAACATAAGCTTCAGCTATATTAACAATATAAAATATAGTTTAACTTGTTATTTAGATTTATAATTATACTATCCATACAGTAAAATTATGGTTCCCACTGCCCACTGGCTGCCAAAAGACTTGACAATTAACATAAACTTCAACAATTTACAGCTTCATTAGCTTTACAATAGTTGGTTATAACCTTCTTGCTGCTTTGTTTATATAGCCTAAATTACAATCCTTACTGCAAGTTCTCTCTCAAGACCCTTAATAGCTCTGGTACAGATGGCCTCATTGCTGACTTGCTATCTTTACACCGCTTTCCCAAGGATTCCAGACAGGCACTTGGCAGTTTCTTTCCAACACTATGTATGATTACCCCAAGGGAAAAAAACATCAGTAGACGTACTCACCAGGAAACCTCGCAAGACCTCTGTGGCAATATGGTTGTAAAAAGAGCTGCATTTTCGAGCTGTTGGTCTAGAAATTGGACAAGCTTTACCAAAGTATATCAGAAAACCCTTCTTTGCAGAAACAAGAACATTGTTAGACTTTAAATCACAGTGCAAAAAACCTTTTATGAACATGAAAGAGAGCTTCTGTGATGTAAGTAAAACTGAAATCCACTCATTGTTAGAGGGACATTTTTTTGCCAGGGTTTGGTGTAACAGCTTATGAACTGTTACAGATTCCATACCCTCACCGAGATACTGCATAATTAAAGAAAATGGCTTTTCTTCTATTTGAACCCCCAATAAATATGGGATAGATGCATGAGTCAGTGCATTCATACACTGTGCTTCATTCATAACTTCCTTCCATAGGTCCCGGAGCCAACAGGAATAGTACCAGTGTTATTTTTCTCCACTGGTGACAACTCACTGGGGCTTATTTGCTTTACTGAAGCAGTAATAGTTTTGGATATTAATGAACCATTACCAATTGCGGCTGTATCTAATAAAACCTATAATTATATCAGAATACAAAATATATATTTGAAATTTTATGTAAAATTGATGTAGTCAAGCAAATAGAAATTCTGCTGTTGTGATTTCCTTCCACTCACTACTTCTATAATTTGAGTTTGTTGATCATAAAATGTTATTAAAATCATCTTGGTACAAGGTAATCACAACTTATGCAATCCATTTTGTTACATCTAATACTATTGATTTGCAAACTTTTCAAATTGCCCAAACTGGTCTTTGAGGATATTATTCTTATTGACATCACTTGAATGTATTTTCCCCTGAGCCACGTGGGAAAATTGCAATTGCTAAACTTTGGGTGGGATTTCCCCCAAAATCCCCCTCACACACACACACACACACACACACACACACACACACACACACACACACACACACACACACACACACACACACACACACACACACACACACACACACTTTGGATCTTAGTACACTTCCTAAAGTTTAAAAGGTGGCCCTTATTGGAGAAGATCTTTTTGAGATGGCAAGGGGCTTTAGTACATTCATGACAATGAATACATTTCTGGACTTTGTAAAAATATTGAGCTTTTTAATACACATATTTGAAGCAAAATCATCATACCTTTGTCGTGTGTTGTTGTACTTGTATTTTGCATCTCAGGTCCTTAGCCTCTTTTGAAATATTTTTCAATTTGGAATAATATTTCTCAGCCAATGCTTTCTGCTTCTTTACGCCGTCACTTATCCTCTGCGTAACAGCCTCCTCAGCAGCCAGACGTTTGGCGACCGCTCGTTCTTGTCTCCTGCGCTTCTTGTGGCAATTTCGCATAACCCTCTTCTTTAGCAATTGACTTATTTCGTTGTTGGCTTTCCCCATTGTTCGTCCAGCGATGTGAACAACAATATATATAACGGCTGTATCTAATAAAACCTATAATCATATCAGAATACAAAATATATATTTGAAATTTTATGTAAAATTGATGTAGTCAAGCAAATAGAAATTCTGCTGTTGTGATTTCCTTCCACTCACTACTTCTATAATTTGAGTTTGTTGATCATAAAATGTTATTAAAATCATCTTGGTACAAGGTAATCACAACTTATGCAATCCATTTTGTTACATCTAATACTATTGATTTGCAAACTTTTCAAATTGCCCAAACTGGTCTTTGAGGATATTATTCTTATTGACATCACTTGAATGTATTTTCCCCTGAGCCACGTGGGAAAATTGCAATTGCTAAACTTTGGGTGGGATTTCCCCCAAAATCCCCCTCACACACACACACACACACACACACACACACACACACACACACACACACACACACACACACACACACACACACACACACACACACACACACACACACTTTGGATCTTAGTACACTTCCTAAAGTTTAAAAGGTGGCCCTTATTGGAGAAGATCTTTTTGAGATGGCAAGGGGCTTTAGTACATTCATGACAATGAATACATTTCTGGACTTTGTAAAAATATTGAGCTTTTTAATACACATATTTGAAGCAAAATCATCATACCTTTGTCGTGTGTTGTTGTACTTGTATTTTGCATCTCAGGTCCTTAGCCTCTTTTGAAATATTTTTCAATTTGGAATAATATTTCTCAGCCAATGCTTTCTGCTTCTTTACGCCGTCACTTATCCTCTGCGTAACAGCCTCCTCAGCAGCCAGACGTTTGGCGACCGCTCGTTCTTGTCTCCTGCGCTTCTTGTGGCAATTTCGCATAACCCTCTTCTTTAGCAATTGACTTATTTCGTTGTTGGCTTTCCCCATTGTTCGTCCAGCGATGTGAACAACAAAATAAAATATAAATTTGTTACACTGTACTATAGAAACCGAATGGAGATTGCGATATCAAAATTGATTTTAGCGCCAAATTGCTCGATTTTGCGCAAATATTACAATATTTTGTGCATTGATGGATCCATTGAAACATAATTTCAGATATCAAAGGCAGCGAGTCAGCGATATTCTGCGTATTTATAAAGAATTGAAAAGGAAAAGTGAGCAGTTATCAGGTATAATATAATACTGCTAATATAAATAAGTATAATATATATTATAAGTATTATATGTAAATAGTATTGTATTTATAAATAGTATTGTATGATAGCAGTATTATTCTGTTTATAATTCTTTAGAATATTTGGTGGCTCTTAACAGCCGTTTTTATAATTTCATTTTTTCTCCAGTTTCCACTGATCCACCAGGGCTTTGCAGTATTTTAGTTTGTCCATAAGTAGTTTTGAAGTTGGATCTTTTAGCAAGGTTTTTGATGTTAGTAATTTTCCAGTTTTATCGAAATGTTGCTGCTCTCGTTGTCTTAGCTGTTGTTTGATTCTAGACTGTTCCTGTGATATCTTGGTTTCCATGACTGGTAAGATATCTAAGTATTTTTTATCAGATAACTATTGTTGGGTGAAGTCCTCAATCTCTTTCTTGCCTTGTCAAACTGTGATACCTCCTCAGTTAGTCCCAATATATAGGCCAGCTTTTGTCCTTGTTTTGTGTCGGTTTTCTTTTTCAACTGTGTTCCTAAAATAGACAAGTTGAAATATGTTTAACTATAAACAGGGGCAACACATACTCATGCCTGATTATCAGATTGAGATGGGATTTTAATCAGCCCTATTTAAGGTTATTTCCAGGTATGTGTCAATAGAAATATATCAATAACAGTGCAAGTACCTTTGTCCGTAATGTTAGCTTCAGTTAAATTCAATCCGTTGTCATGACCAATATCTTCAATAACCTCCACAATCCTTGCATTATGTTCAATGACTTCTTGGTCATTGCTACAACCTTCAATGCCACCAGTTTTCACAACATCATCACAACCAACCACCATCTCAGTACCAACAACAACATCTTCACAACCAACCGCTGTCTCACTACCCACCACAACATCTTCGCAACCAACTGCTGTCTCTCTACCCACCATGACCATCTTCACAACCAACCACTCTCTCAATACCAACCACAACATCTTCACAACCAATCACTGTCTCACTACCTACCACAGTATCATTACTAACCACACTCTCAACCACAACACCAACATCCTCACTTCCTGATGTACAACTTTCCCTATATCCACTCCTGCAGTGTTCACAAATACCATGTTGCCCTCAGAATTTTCAATCTGAAGCACTTTGATTGGCAATTGTACTTTTCTCTCCAAACATGTTTGCCAGCAGCTTTTCAAGTAAGCCTCCTCTTTCTTGAAGTTGCTGGAGCGAAAGTGGTGCAAGGTTGGTCCTTTTGAGGAACTGCTTCATGATTTCCCTTTGCATCAAAAAACTCAATGTCTCCATTCTCACACGTTCTCCACCAAATTCCTTCACCTGCTAATAAGATGAGCTTGCCAAGGTCTGTAATTGCTTACTAGCATCTGCTTAGGGATAACAGTGTTTCCAAAATCTGGTAAAGAAGATGCAAGCTTGGAAACATGAGCTTGTTGCGTATCAGAGGTTGTAGGTTGACTGGCCTTGAATTCTTTTTCAGCCTGGACTCGGACAAAAACGTTGGCAATGATATGATCTGGGTGGTTAGAAGATGTCATTCGGGTTATGTTGTTGATGCTGTTAAATACTCATTCCTGTTCTTCGGTGTTTGCTGATATGCCACTTATCAGTCTGTTTTGGATTGGTGCGTGTGCTGTAATGTTGTGGAAGTAGTTACCATAAAACTTTCGAGTTGTCATTTGTTTCAAGGAAAATCCAATAACTGACTTACATAACATTGCATGATGCCAGGTAAGGTTGTGGAATCTCAGAACTGATCGTGGTGTTCTCTGAGCTTCTGAACTGTAGGCTATTTCTTGAATTTCAACAAGGGTGTCAACCAACAATTGAACTACTTGATTAACTGAGCCTCGAAGCTGATTTGAAACCAGAATCAAAGCACAGCGGTAATCAATAGTCGCTTTGTGTCTTTCCCTCCAATGCACAATTCAAGAACAGCCTTCAGTTTAGAAGCCTCATCTAATGATAGGTGGTCTGGTAGTTCACCAAATAAATTTTCAATGTGCTTCCCAATGTCGTGGAGAGGTTCAAAACCTAGAACTTCATAACCAGCACAGTTAATCGATTCTAAGGTTTTGTTGGGATTGGTAAATAGAAGGGCTGGTACTCTTTGCACTCCATGCAACTCCTCCTTTAGAAGATCCTCTAACTCTTTCTTCTTATCTCCTTCGTAGATTGCCCTAGCATTTAATTCATGTACCAAGTTGGTTTTTGTTAATCCATGAAATGGTTTGTTTGACATGGCCAGAGAATTTGCTTTACCAAGTGGACCTTTCAAAACCAATTGCTGTTGATCTTCTAGTGATATATGTGGGCAACGAAATACATAATCAAGTTCATGTACCCGGTGGGCATTGGCACCACATACAGCACAGTAGAAATTTCCCCCCTTTTGCTGGCCAGCTTCGTATTGATGAGAAGGACTGTCACCATGAAAAAACCTCATCTTGTCCACAATTAGTATACCAGAAGCTGATACTGTGAGATCAGGGAGTTCATCCAAACATTCAAGTCTGGTTTCCACATAGCACAACTGATCTACATCCGAGGACGAGGACCTTGCCACAATGTACAGACTTGGAGCTTCGAATAATGACTGGATGTTGATCTTTTTTCCCATTATAACTTCATACTCGTTGTTAGTGTAGAATGTGGCTGGGTCATATAGGCAGGTTGCCATAAACACAAGGTGAGAATGGTTTGCTATAGTTGAGAGGTCATTCCATACCAGTAAATGCCTTGTTCTTTCCATCACTTTTAATCTTTCTCTCATCTCGGTCTCATCCTCCCCATCCGTTTTCTCGTTTAGCATGTCTAGCCTGTTCACAACTTTCTCTTTACTCATGCTGCCCACATCTCTCTCGGCATTAATTCTCATAAATTTTTCCAACTCATTCAGCTTTCGTTTTCTAATTTCAACTAGTGGCCATTTGCGTCCTTCTACAAAAAAGTGTGATTTTTCAATTGAACCATCCTCTTTGAGCACTAGCTTCTCATACTAAACAAAAATATACAGTTGGAATATTAATGTGGATCTGCATTTATTTTTCTATAGCGATATGCTGTATATGCAATCTTAAAGAAGATATGATTTTCATTAAAGTGCATGGTCTGACCACATATGTACATTGTTATTCTACAAATCTGCCAAGTCAATTATTCTGGACATCAGTAAGTATACAAACCACTTAACTGAGCTAATTATTATGATCAAACATTACTGGTTCAATATTTAAAAGAATAATTATAAAACAATTATATGTTGTGTATGGTTCTAAACTCTTTTCTCATCCATAATTCCACATAAATTTGTCTCCATGAGAATTTTGAATTAATTATTCTTTATATATTGGGCCAGTAGTAATTATTAGGTCCTTTATAACTCAGGTAAAATTAATATATATACTGTACGTTATCTCTTTAATATGCTTCTGGGGAGCTTATTTCCAGTAGACAGCATTGTAGGGGAGGCATATTGGAGGGGGGGTATAATTGGGAAGGGCAGATTTATTCTCTTTTTGACCATGATAAGATAACTTATCAACTAAGACACTTATGTCTATGGGAATGTGGGGCTTTTTCGAGGGATGAGGGTTTAAGAGATAGGGTTAGGCTTACTAAAATTCTTCATCTGCAAGGGCAGCTTATATTTAAGAGATCGAGGAAAGCTTTTAAAGAGATTACTGAGTGTATACAATTTTGGTTGTATGTAAAGATTTATTTCCATTTACCTTTCTTGGCACTATCAACTCCCCAACATTCACTTCACCTGACAAAATCTTTTCTTTCAATTTTGCTTGCAATTTCCTACTGGATTCAGGGCATGGAACTATGATTTCACCACCGACACTTTTTTTCATCTTTTTCCTGATATTGCCAATGTCACTCTCTCTTCTTTTCTTGAACCTCTCCACATTAACTCCTTCTGATTTCAACCACTCCATTGCTATTTGTCCACCATTTTGAGCCATCTGTCCAGTTTTATTCTTTACTCTGTACCTCCTTGCTAACTCGGACCAGTTGACCAAAGTGCCATCACCAAAGCTGTTTACTTCTTCCTTCATCCCATCTTTGTCCCACTCCATATTTTCAAATCTCCCAACAGGACTTTTCTGCTTTCCCTGTTGTCTCTGTGCATTGTGTCGTTCAGCTGCTTCATCTTTGCTTTCAAAAGCCATTGCCAACCTATCCCTTTGCCTTCCAGCTAACGACTGTCGATTCCCAAAACATCTGTAAAATATACATTTTGGTAAACTACATTAATCTATATTTTCTGGTTGAACACTCAGGATAGACTTTACATAAAAAAAATCCAGGCTTTCATATCAACCTGGCAAGTTGGTTCAATCTATATAGTGAAGCCCCATACTTTTGAACAACTAATTTATACAATTTAATTTCCAACCAGATACTTTATATAAGATTATGAGTAGTATAATATACTGTAAATGTATTTAGTGGGATTAATATTACTAGTATCCACCCCTGCTACCCGGATAGATATGAACGCCTAGTCCATCCCTAGTGCCTGACCAAAATCCACAGTCTCAGATTATACCTTATCAAAGATGTATTTTCCCACTCTTTCTCGACTACTTCTTTGAATTTTCTGTAATTATTTCTTCTTGTTCTCTTTTTTCAGCTAATGATTTTTTTCTTTTCAATATTCAGATCTTTAACCTTTGTCAGCGCTTTAACAAGGGAATGGCCAGTTATCTTTTCAAACGTGGGATTCACTTGGTTGTATAAAGATTTTGCAGCTTCGCCTGCTTCACGGAGAGTAGTGCTACTGTTTATATGTGTTTGGTTTGGCAGTCTGACTTCAATAGCTTTGTTTGCAGCATCGAGGTTGTTTTCCTTCAATAAGTTGGGGAATCTATTGGATTTTATGGGGAATAGTGCTTGGATGTTGTTGAATTTGAGCTGACATGGCTTGCAATCTTTGAATGTATGTTCAATTTGCATCGGCGGGGACAGTTCATTCCAAGCTTTGATGTTGAACGCTGCGGTGTAATGATTGCGCTAAGTGATCTTCCTGTGATTCCACAGACTGAATTTCTCGCGAAGAGGTGGGAAAATTGCTTGAAATAGTTTAAGATCTACAGGAAAGTTCTCATTGCAGTCTTGGAATATATCCGAAAACCGGTCATATCTTTCCCGCATCAATCGCGCTTGAAAATCCTTTCACGACTTGTCGTTTTCACATTTGATATTTTCGTCTGTGTCAACTTGTACCGCGATTTGCCAAGCGACTCCTCGCGCAAAACCGCACATCAAAGGATGTAGGAATGTCCCACACATTAACAAACGTATTGACTTAAATTCAATGAGCTACGCACTCTATAATATGGCGAACTTGTAAGTATATTGTACAGAGCCAACGATTGTGTTCTTTACTGCTGTAGAAAGTTTTGGAATTTGCGCCTAAATTTGAAACTTGCGAATTTGCGTCATTGCAGATCTTGAGATAATTCGATAATTTGATATACGCCACTTGATGAATATAAATTTTTGTGTGTTTTGTCGCCAAATAATATGATAAAACCTACTTATATTCTTCGTGTATATTCGGCAAATATATAATCAGTAGAAGTACTTTTAATGCTATTTACAGAAAGCAAATAGTATATATACATGCTTATTTTATGCGCTGTTGTCTATCATTATTGTAAATATGCTGTTACTAATGCGCTATATCGTTTCTAGAATATAGAAATTTGCTACGAAATGTCAACAAATTCTGCTGTTTTTGCCGTGTTCGTGTCCGCCATGTTGTTAAACGCGACAATCACCATGGAAATAGCATATTTTGGTGTTTAGCCGCTGCACCCATCACAGAAACACGCCGGCGCGTTTTCATAATGGCGATGAATATTATTTATGTCACACAAAAAACATGTTCGACTTGCAGCAGGGTAAATGTAAGGTTTTTTATTGTTTTATCTGCTAAAACTATTAACAAGGGGACAAAGTTTCTTGAATGAATTTCAAAATAGTATGTTTACGAGAAGAATAGCAATTAATGAGGCGATTGGAAGTCACATTATGCACACCATCGTCATATAGTCTTATAAAATAATCAAACGAGGTCTAAATGTCAACTTTCCGAATTCAATTAAGATTGGTATCAGATGAAACTAAATGTAGCAATTCTGCCTCATTTAAAGCACAGATTATGCTGCTGCAGAGCCCCTGAATAAAAGGTACCATTTTGCATCTTGTTTCGCCTTATATATGTCACGTGATCGTCGCCATGACAACAAAATGTTGCCCAACGTCTAGGAACTGTCATGACAAATCGTTTAATACCCGAATGACAATATTTGAGTGATTAGCCAAGAATAATGACAGGAGATTGTAGTTATCAGGGGCTGTTTGTATAAAAAAGTGATTAAAGTAACTATGGTTAATATCAGTGTTAAGCCTCAGAGGGGGGGAGGTCGGGCATAGGTGGGACATTTTATTTTTTGAGCAAATTTTCAATCAAATGCCCCACCGTCGGGCAATAAATATTGGTCAAATACCCCACCATTTTGCAATAAATTGCAATAAATACTATATTAATAAATGTCATTCAGTGTAAATTGCCCCAACTTAGGGTCAAAATGCTAATCAAAATCCCCAAGGTGGGGATGCAATTGATAGGTGCATAAGTGCAAACGTCATCCAATAAAAAATGCCTATTTGAGAGTTAATCACTATTTAACATAAAATAGTTATTAAAAATGTGATTAAGAGTTTTATGCAACCGGTCCCAGAGCATTTACATTGCAGGTGTAAAGTCTTATTTTCGTGTGATGTGTCATTTCAATATGTGTTTTGTGCTTGTTATAATTGTAGTTATATTGTATGTTCTAAATGAATAAATAAAGTTTACATTGTTATTAGTATTATATTATTATTATTATCATTATTATTATGACAAAATTACTGGATGCTGATTGGTTGAGAGGAGTACAATTATTTCATTAATTATTTATCTTCTGTAATCAGTGGCAAATACTGCAATTTCATTGGTTTACAGGAGTGCGATTTGAGCATTAATCGCACCTTTTCTGAGCTGTAATCGCACTCTTGTCTACAGCCAATGAAAATCAGTCTAGTATTTACAACTAGCCAATCAGCATTCAGGATACTTTGAATTTTATTTTCTTTATTGCTGTAAAAAATTTCAAAATGGAGGAATTCACAAATTTTGACCTTTTAATTTTTAAATCAGCCCTCGAAAACCGTCAAAATTGAGGTCGGAAAAAAAATGCCGACCTAAACCTGACCTAGCTCGGTACATCTCGGCATTTTTTAAAATCTGTTTCCATGTCTTGGAGCACTAGTAGCCTGCACTAGTAATCACGTATTTACGATCGATCATTGAAAAGTATAAATGTCACGAAGCCTTTTCTTTTAGAGTTTTACCTAAATTACATCATAAATATACCCGTTAATTCTTAAACCTTACACCAAAGTGCATCGAATTTTATAATCGCTGACTTTTTAACAGCTATAAGCACCAAAAAAGATTATTACTTTGGCTGAATTAAGGTCGGCAAAACATTGCCGACATGGGAGGTTGATAGGTCAGCATTTTAATACTGTAGGTCGGCATTGCCGAATGCAGATCTCGTTTTCGAGGGTTGTTAAATTATATATATATATATATATATATATATATATATATATATATTATATATTTTCTGACGAAAATGACCTACCTGTTCATCCAGCAGAAGACACCGAACTAAACACAACCAGGAGTTATATTTCAATCCAATTCAGATGATTAATTGGGCTAAAGAACTTCACTATTTTGCACACGTTATAAACATACAAACATGGCTTCCCAATTGTGTGTTGAATAATTCAAACAATGTTGTCATGTGATTATACCGGAAATAATGCCCGGAAGTTAATAATATGTTAATTTGATTATATATGATAAACAATAATTCAAAATTGTACTATTTCACCTCTGCTATTTCACTAAGAATTGTCGTGACAAAAATTTAATAATTATATTGAACTTCAACAAATTGTATTTTTCTGCTTTTCCCCCTTAAACAGTTTGATTACAGAAGATAAATAATTAATAAGTAATAGAACGAATTAAAGTCGTACTATTAATGCCATAATCATACTCGTGATTAACAAATCCACCTCCCGCTACGCGGTCGGTTGATTTTGTAATCACTCGTATGATTATGGCATTAATAGCACTCCTATTCGTTCTATTACCATCATTAATTGTACTGCAGTACAATTAATGATTTTCCCAAAACAAACAAAATGGCGGAAAGGTATTTTGAACACAAATGTGAAATGAAATTGCCCTTGAGGAACTAGATGAAAATACAAACAAAAGCACCAAATTTTTCTTGAACAAAAGAACTAAATGAAAATACGAACAAAAGCACCAAATTTTGGTTGAAAGTCTGGCAGGATTGGACTTTGGCGAGAGAATATGATGTTGACATTGATAAGTATCCAATTTTGTCATGCTAATAATAAACAAGTAATCATGCGATGTTGCTCGTACAATTAGGGATTAATAGTATTCGTGATGTTTGGAAATTTGCCAAATTGGACTAGCCCCGGCGACTCGTCCAATTTTGGCAAAATTTCCAAACATCACTCGTACTATTAATCCCTAATTGTACTCGCCATCGCATGATTACCTATACGAATCACCGAATCATACACACATTATTTATACACAGACGCATTATTTGGTACAAACACATTCTTAGTTCGTGGTATTCGGAAACGAGAATTCAGTTCTTCGGGTAACGATGTGAACTGCTGCACTGAACCACCTTGTGATACTGCGTTCGGGGTTCTAATGCGACTGTGTAATCTTATTCCATGCTCAGCTAAATTAACAAGTCACCTATTCGCTACGTTACTTTGGCTCAGTACTATGCTTAAAGTTGCATAGCGATATTAAAAGCTCATCCAGCCTTGCGATATTCAAGAACATGATTCGCAAATTAGACATTGAAAGTATGCTGGACAATAACTGTAATTGCTGCATTTTATGCAGCACTTAGCACTTATTATTTTTACATATATATTTATAAAGTAGATTATAGTACTGCATGATATTATAGATAAATATATTGTCCCCAATTAGCTACTATTGCTAAACAATGTATAGACACTTTAATAAAGTTTATTATTATTTATTATTTATTATTATTATTATTATTACTCACGTGTTTGCGAAGAATGCTGTAAATTGGTCACCGCGCTTAAAATCTTATAAACATCTGAACAGAATCCTGAACATTTGGTATTCTGCCCTGTCTCTCTTCTGCCATGTTTTTCAATATGTATTCACTAGCTTGGCGCCACTTGGCACGCACGATTTTGCCGAGTCGCTCTACTTCCGTTTTTCCAATTTACTTCCACTTCCTCATCTTTTAGTTGTTTTACTTCCGTTTTCTCATCTTTTATTTGCATTTACTTCCGTTTCCTCATCTTTTAGTTGTATCGATTATCTTTTGGTTGTATCGGTTTATCTTTTAGTTGTATCGGTTTATGACATTGATCTATTTGCACATAACATCAATGTATAGTACATAACATCAATTTATAGCGCATGAACTCGATTGATACATTTCAGATATTATGTCCGCTAAAAAACTTCATAGCATGGTGATACAGTATATAAATACAATCCAATATACTGTATCACCGTGAAAAAATACATTTGTTTTTGTATTCACTTTCGGAATAAGAAATTTCGATGGTAAATAAGAAGATTCAAAACATCTTCTCAAACGTACCTTTTCAGTATGTCTGATATTATGGTTACACCGTATGTAAAATCAACATACTAGTACATTACATGTCAAACTGACTTACTCTCCTCAAAGCATTCAAAGCACTTGCTGGTCAACTGGTTTCCATTCTAGGAACAACATAGAAATATCCATACAACACTGTTCGTCTACAGTCATGGCGCAGTGTATGAAATACAGACATATAATCAAAACAAACATTGTGTTTGCCTTAATGTCAAGGTGGATAACAGGCAAGTTTTTGCATTTCGCTAGAATACAATTTTCAATTGGTGACCCGTTTATATTTTAAAAAACCAGTTTTCCATCACAGTTTGTCATTTTGCCGGGACATTTTTGCGTTTTTTCATTAGCATAGTCATGGGGTCCTTGTCGAAGAGTCCGGTTTGTACAAGCCATGCCTTTTTGGGTAAATATTTGTTCTGCTATATATTCTAATATTTCTACAAAATATTGTATAACATACTGTAAATCCAAATAAATTTGTTAAAAAAATACAAGTAGTAAACACTTCTTTTGCTATCAGGGTTTACTTATGCGTTAACAGTCTTTAAAATACTCATTAATAATTCATAAACCTTGTGGAAAATCATGTCAGCCATAATATGTCACGTGGAGTGACTTTATATATCTGATAAAACAGTGCTGCTCATGTTTCAAATAGTAGCAAAGTTAAATTTAATGCAGAAAATAGAACACATATATGCAACAACTCCTCTCCCACATTTTCCAAACATTGTTTCAGCTTGAGTAAGCAGAATAGCGTAAATTTCGATCGCTGCTGCTCTATCTTTACGGTATCGAGCACTCTTTAGCATTGTGGGAACCAAAACACACTTAGTCTGGTACATGGTTATATATTTGCATACCTTACAAAATGGCATCTTTGAATATTTAGTTTTCTTGCAAATTTATTCGCCGCTTGTCGAGATCTGACGTCATTTCTAAACCATAAAATAATCTTTCCAAATTGCTCTAGATGAGGAAGGACCTGAAATAACATCAAAATATGAGTTGATGCATAACATTAATAGTATAACCTACGGTATACATTTATTTAAACCAAGGGCCTTGATGACGCGAGGGAAAGGCTTTTACCTTAGAGCATTGGTTCGTACAAGCTAGGATGAGTTTAAAATGCAAGGACTTTCAAGGCCATATAGAACATGCAGTATCAGGGATATCATTGCTGAAAAGGAGGCGTTGGAAATCAGTAAAAAGTTACGTAAGGGTTACACCGTTCAACGAACAAAATCAACTAAAAAATCTCCGGTTTTTTTAAGACAAACCATTTCAGAAAATATCTAAAAACTAGAGCCTAAAGAATTAGATAATTTCCGGACAAGGGCCTTCGCTCGAAACGTTGAAGTTTCGCTTGTATTTTTCAGGTTTACTGTATTTCTCTTAATCCGCCTGTCTTGAAGAATTAAAAGACTTTCAAACACTTCTTTATAAACTCAAGGACTTCCAAGCGTTGAATTCAAGGAATTTCAAGGACTTTCAAGTTTTGTCCGAAACCTGTTTTCGCCTCTGTTCCTTTTAAATAAATAAATCTCAGTTACACGAAGGCAGGGCAGACCGCGTCGAGGAGAGATGATTCATGTTCAATCATAGAGTAGTGTTGCCTTTACTCCATGTTTACACGAAATTGCGTTTAAAATATTATCGGATATAGGTCCAAAGTCATCACGCTAGTTAGGACAAAACAACCATCACTAAGCCGGAGTGAATTTCGAGCGCGGAAGCGTAACAGCTTTAGGGGCGGACCATTAGAAATCCCGGGAGGGGGGGTGAAAATTCCCAAAAAAAAATTCGTGCAGCCATTACTTAAAAAAAAATTCGTGCTAGCAAACAGAAAAGTCATGGGTGTACCGGTCATTTGGGTCATTTGGTAGTCGGGCAATATAATATTCGCTGAACAGTCGGGCAATTTTAGTTTATTAAAAAAAAAGGTCACCAAAACAAATTCCGGAAAAATTTTTTCGGTACTTTCGGGCAAAATAAAGTAGTCTTGAAAAAAAATTCGTGCAGAGGTTAAATGCCTTAAAAAAAATTCCTGCAGATACTTGAGACTGAAAAAAAAATTCGTGCCGCAAAAATTTTATACCCCCCCCCCCCCCCCCGGG